>OZ023321.1:38358557-38467742 GCA_964007375.1 Ophion obscuratus
ATCTCCCTAATGATCGCAGCCTTGACATTCTATTTGATGTCAGAACCCGCATAGCCTATCTGTTTGATGTCAGAACCCGCATAGCCTTTCTGTTTGATGTCAGAACCCGCATTGGCTTTCTGATTGATGTCAGAACCCGCATTGTACTTTGGATTTAAGACACAACCCGCATTGTATAGCTACTTATGTCGGCCAATAGTACGACATCTGTTTTCAAATATAAATCCGAATATTCACCCGATGATGTGATGTTAAAGACATTCCAAATGTTTTTCGCATGCTCGTAATCATGCTCGGAAATGTGTTCGTTGTTTAATTTTGAATAAAAATCTTCTTTCGCTGGCAACTACTCTTTGTCGAGTTTCGCTCACGAGTCCACATACTCGTAAGGGAAAACTCCCTTTCTCGTGAGCAATTGGAATTCCTCCGCACTATTGCAGTGTTTGCGTGTGATCGATTTATCATCATCTGTCAGGTATGAGGCCAGTTTTTCAAGACTACTAGCCATGAACCTGAAGGAATTGATAAAGCGTAAATTGACATTTGTACCGTTAATGTATTTCGTAAATGAAATATATCGCTCTTTGTTTACGGGCAGAATTGTGACTGTACCGTTGAATTGTGTTGCCAAATATTTTATTAAAAAGTGCGAGTCATAACCGGAAAGATTGTGAAAGACTATCGGGATACTGTGCGATTTTGTATAATTCAAATTACAACCACGATGCGCAGCACCGCGAAATTTACCTGTGAAATGGCAATGATCATGGTGCTTTACATCAGTGGAGGTGAATGATTTTTCGCAAATATGACAATGTGTGGCATTTTCGTATTGGATTTTTTCATCCGATGTGAGTGTTTTCATCGGCACAATATTGACCAAATGGGAATCGACTGTTTTGCGATTTTATGCAATTGGTCGATGAACCACTCGATACAATCGGATCCACGTTTCATTGCGAATTTCGAGAGCGAATCGTTAAAGGCACCTTTCAAGTAATACTCAGCACTGCATGGGACATGCTTTTGCAACTGTACCTCATTTCCGGTTGATTCGAGAAGGAATTCGAGATCAGCGTACACGACAAACGGCACATCTTCTTAGTACCGATAATTTTTGAAATTTAGAATTTTGTTCCCATCGGTCCGTAAAATCATTTTTGTTTTCTTTATGCTCATGCAATCGTGTTTGTGATTTTCAAAAGAATTTTGAAGTTTGAAGTGATTCAAGCAGTTATCGCAGAACCAGGTACGATGATCACGCTTTGCTACTTGGGTACTTAGCAAACGTGACAGATTGCGGATCCAAGCAAAGTGGTAGACTGGTTGGAAATTGTCTTCCCCATCTACGTCCATACCAATATTCCCCTCCACCATAAGGAGGTGTTTAGTAGACATATCCGACTTTCTTTTACTTATGTATAGCGGAACTACTTCACTTTTCCTACCAACCACACTATACACATTAATCGTTAAATTATTCATTTCTTCAAATTTACAAATGTCTTCCAATGAAATTGGGAAATGTATACCTTCATATTTCAACACTGTCTTGAAGTTCGGATGAGGTGCTGCTGTCACAGCCCACAAGAAGCAGAATTCATTTCTGTTCTTCACATTCACAACAGCCTTCTTCCCCCGTATATCCTGCGGAAGATCGACGTACGTTGAGAAGCCTCCACGCCGTGTCACGTAGTGGTTGATGTTGACCACCAAGTTGATAATTTCACACATCGACCAGCTAGAATCGCGTTCTTGAAATTCTTCGACGTCGATCAGGAGACGATCCGTCACATTCTCGTCGAACCACTTCCCAATGTCCGTAGATGCGAGAATCGCTTCTTTGCGTGTGTTGAAATATTTCGTTTCTTCAGTCACGTCGCGATTTTTCATTGTAGCAAAGTTGCACGCCATCACGACGTTCGCCTTCAAATGTCCGTCCTTCGTGAGCACCTTTGAGAGCCGCTTGACAGTGGTGACTTTGGCATCAGACAGGAACGGTCGTAGATCGTTCTGGATGAGATTCACCACTGCGCCAGCTCGTATGCGATTTTGAAACGCGGACTCCAAATGTACCCAACCAACGCGATCGGATACTTTGTCGCGTGCACCAATGGATCTACCTGCTCGTTGATGAGCCCGAAATTTTGCACTCAACGATTTGAGCTGAGAGATCGTCGTTTGAATCCTCGTTCTTTCGCCACTCGATAAACCCGGTGTTTTCAGGATTTTTTTACACACACACATACACACGCGCGCGCGCACACACACGCGCGCACACACGCACACACGCGCGCGCACACACACACACACACACGCACACGCGCACACACACACACACACACACACACACACACACACACACACACACACACACACACACACATATATATATATATATATATATATATGTCAACTGCATAGTTCGAAGGGTGACATCATCTGTATTATTAGCATTATATTATTATTATTATTATTATTATCTTCGGTGACCTGACACCCCACACTCCTCCCCCTACCGCCCCGCACCCGCACCCCTCCCCCTGCCGACGGCTCCTCCGCTGTATCGCACCCCCCCTCGCCCACGTTTGATCCAGAACCCGCCTGGTATATCTACTTCGAATATTTAACAATTAATTGATTTTCGTCTATAATCAGGTAAAAATACACCCCCGTATACTGGTAAAATTGCAATTTACCGAACTTTTGACGAAAAATGACGACTCTGAAAAAGGTCTCATAACGTGCTGTCCACATGTCTATGTAATAATTTAAACACTAAATAACTCTAGATGCAAGAGATAAACTGCTCACACGAGTAAAATTTTGTAACGATTTCATAATGACAACAAAAACAGCCGGTCACCGAATTAGAGAATTTAGAGAAAATATTTAGGATTAAACTTAGAAAAATACGACTAGCAGACGAGTTTTCGTAGCTGCGACTTATCAGAAATGGGTCTATCAATCAGTTTAGTCTTCATTAAGCATATTATTTGTTCATTTGGTTTTTTATTCGTATCCTCATCGAATATTCGGGGGCAAGGTCGACGGCGCATGCGCCTCGATGTGGAGATTGACAGACAGAAGACATTCCGTCCATGACACATACGTACCCGTCAACAGCAATGCCACGTAGTGGCGAAAAATGTAAAGAAAAGTAGATCGGCTTAGCGCGCCTAACAATCGTGGTCGTTTCCTAACCTGTATCATCCTGTATTATTATTAAATGGGACTTCAGGGAATCTTTGCTTTGTTTACCACATATAATCCAATACTCCTTGACCATTTGTGTCTCGGTCGCATCATGCGAGAGAAGTTTTTCTAAACTTAAATTGATAAAAAAATTTCGTCGATCTATGATGAACCAAGAACGTCTAGTCAATCTGACCATTCTATAAATTGAAACGAAAGTTTCAAGGTAAATAGATTTCAACGACGTTATTGTGAAGTCCAGTTAAATGAAAGCACGAAAAGATGTAAAATAGTTACAAAGCAAAAGCTTTGTTTTTAAACATATAAGTACAATGTGTGCTGAATGCTGATTCGTATTCTAACTTTTTTACCCATATCGTAAGTAGGGTAAAATCACATATCATCAATAAAAGATACATTTTTTAGCACACCTCATTTATATGCCGCCCCGATCCTCCGACGGGTTCAGTCCGTCACTGCATGCACGCCAAATCGTTGCGCAGCATTTCCAGTGTACTTACATGTTACCTACTTTGTACTTTTATCTAATGGTGATATCAATTTTTTTCTTATGAATGTACCATGACTTTTTTAAATTAAATATTTTCAAAAATATTACTCCAAAGTGTTAGGATGAGAAACGCAATAAATCCGGTGGTTTTGTATATTATACAAAAGATTCATTACTGCGTAAGGTAAACGGCCCAGTGGCCGTCAGCGTTCTAGTGACCGTCATGTTTGCGCATTAAATAAGTATTTCAAGATAAAAATCAGTCCTTCATGCAGATCTGTGGTATATTAGCTTCCAGGAGGTATTTACTATGTTATATTACATTTTCACACCCGTAAGTATACGTATAAAAGAATAATCAAATTAAATATATTCCGCTACGACGTCTAGCTGTCATATCGGCCGAATCCTTCAATAGGAGGTTAACGTGAACCATGTCACATTTCGGGTGATTTGAGAATGCCTGTGGACTTGCATGAAGTAAGGTTTCCTTCACGTAATTAACAAGGATTTTAGTTTTGCGTTCAGCATAGAAAATTATAGTTTTATGTTAATTTCAACGAATTTTCATATGTAACGATTACCGGTTCAGCAACATAAACACTCTGCCGATTAATCGCCACTGCTGTCGATAACTGGGACAATGTTAGCAAAAAAAGAGTCTTACGAATCGAATATTAGTTTATAGCAAATCAGAAAAGAAATATTGGGTCCGTAATTAGCATTGTCTGAAGGATCCACGGACCAGTAATCGTCATACAGATATTCGCTATATTAAAAAGATATGCATATAAATAAATGTTGTCGATTACTGGGTCGTGACCATGTCGATAACTGGGTATGTGTCGAACACAGGTGAACAGCACTCGATCGAAATAATATTAAAAGTTATTTCATGAAAAAAAAGTTGTTTATAATGACTACAAATGAATAAAAATAACAATTCTGACGTAATAGGCAATCATTTGTTTTATTTTTGAAATTAATAAAATTCCATGGAAGAGAAATTTATGTTTCAAATTCTTTATCAAATGTTTTAATAAAAATCATAAAGTTTGTGACAGAGTGCGTAAAAAATATTCTGCCGTTCTATATGCAGACATAATCGAATCAACATAGTCCTACGAACCTTTACATAATTAGTTAAGGCCTTATATATCTTTGGATGGTCGGAAAACAAGGCTTTTTAGGATTTTTTAAAAATACTCATAAAGCAATCAAAACGAGGTTTAGAGGGTTTGTTTCACATATCTCTAGGTACCTCCAACGAGCGGACTCGTTCCAGTCGCACATGTGCACTCAGAAGAATTTTCTTTTCCCCGTAATCTACATGAGTTTTGCTACCGAAGTACACACGATTATTGTAAAATATTTATTTTTGTACACCTAGCCCGATTTTTAAGAAAGTCGGATTTTTAACTGAAACAACGGCCTTTGTTCGTTTCCAAAAATGGCAATTGTTAAACGATAGTAAAAATCGTATGTACTTCGCTATAAAATGTATCTAAAAAGTTATAGTTGAAATTTCAAGTCAATCAGTCAAAAAATGCAGGACCTGCGAGTCCGCCCGATTTTGAAAACATTTCTTTATGAAAAACGCATTTAAAGTATTAAAACCATTTTTCTACGTGTCTTAAAAAAATGTCCACCTAAAATAACTTTTGCATATTATTTTCGACATGTTTATACATAATTGAAATCAATAACAATCGAAAACATGTTTTGTTTCAAAGGTATCTAAGGCCTCAAAGCTGTTTGAACGCATGTGACGATTAGTGGGACGTTGCTATGGCGATTACCAGACCAACTGTCATGGTGGCATGACGATGACTCGTACAATAGCATCTTGCAACCTTTACGAAATATTTTCTCGAAAACTGTACTAGGCACGGGAATTTCACAACGACCTTCTTCTTCGTAATAAAAAAACTAATTAAGAACGACGTAAAATAACTTTTGCTCATTTTCCTAGTTGAGCTATATAAATTTGCAAAGTCAAGTGATCTGCTTAAGGTGACGATTACTGGGCCATTTACCTTATTGAAAATATATTTATTAGTGACGTGCGTATTTCGCGTGCTTGGTTCGAACTGACGAGAAGGTGTCTCTCGTCAAACCGTCGTTTGAAATTTGAAGAATAAAGATTATAATATAACTCTCTCTCTCTCTCTTCTCTCTCTCTCTCTCTCTCTCTCTCTCTCTCTCTCTCTCTCTCTCTCTCTCTCTCTCTCTCTCTCTCTCTCTCTCTCTCTCTCTCTCTCGTATCTACCGTTACAATAGGTATTTACCATACGCACATACATGCATATACAGGCCTATTACAGTTCGGCCAATCCTGACAATCAGTCCGCCCCGCACTGTTTCGAGCCTATGTATCGGCCCGATCAGGGTTTATTTTCTTCTATTTTTTGGAAACTTAAAACTATATTTACAATGGTTTTCTTTACCTTTTAAGAACTTCCGGTGGGGTGCCAGGGTTTCATATTTGAGGCTTCCCAAACTCCACTATAGGGTCTCTGGGTAGCTTGGAAGTTTTCGACGTCTCTAACGACGTACCGATCGTTTCACAATGACTTTATTACTTGATACGATCCTCTAAACTCGGGGATGACTTACTTAGAAATATCGGGCGTGCTTTTGAAATTCTTAATCACCACATAGTCACCTTCTGTGTACACGTGGGCTTTTTTCGCTTATTATTGTAATATCTCTGACTCGATTCTTGAGACTTGGTTATTTTTCTTTCCGCTTCAGCGTGGCTTGATTCGAAATTTCTTTTAATTTTGCGCTCTCTTCGAGATATTTTTGTATTTCGTCGGATATTTTTCCACGTTGATTCGTTCTGAACAAAAGTTTACTAGGTGTTTCGCCGATTGTCTTACTAATCGAGTTCTTAATCGCATACTCTACGTCTTCCAACACCTTATACCAATAGCGGCCTGACGAATTGTCGATGAGTTTATCGAGCATCGGACCGATGACCCGGTTTACCCGCTCGGCTTGCCCGTTCGCCGTCGGCGATCCGGTCGCGATTTCGATATCATGAATATCATTTTCTTGGAGCAACTCTGCGAAACCATTCGAGTTGAAACTTGTTCCCTGGTCGGATACAAGTAGATGTACTAGACTGGTTCTACTTCAAAAGGAGGTCACCGGGTCCAGGGGAGCTCGCCGGGTCGAGGGGAGGTCGCCGGGTGCGTGTGACGCCACAGATGGGCCTCTGTGGAGGGGGGGGGGGGGTGGGCATGTGGTCCGTGGAGCAGCTGGCGGGGAAGCCAGCGTCGATGAATGTTTTGTGTGTGTGTGTGCGCGCGCGCGTGCGCGTTTGTGTGTCTGTGTGTGTGTGTGTGTCAAATATCCACGGTGGATCCGTTATCCTGGAACATAATAAATCATACATCGTAATAACCTATCAAACATAATCATATTTTGAATCATACTAAAGATAATACGAACCATCGACCCAATATAAGTTCAAGCAGGTGGGGCACGTTTTGCGCATCGAAACTTGGTGGGTCGGCCCGCCGCAGCTCGTACAAAATATCCCCTGGATGTTGTTGAATCGTTCGCTGAAGTGGCCACATCTTTGGATCAGTCGATCAACCGCGTCCCGCATATCGAAATACCACGACACACAAAATATCGCCCGATCGTTTTCGGTGAAATATTCATCGTTCACACAGCACGTGACGTTCGGGTTCAACCGATTTATTTGCCGCTGGTCCACAATTATTTCCCGCATATAATGCATATAATCGTCTGAGGCATCGCCCAAGATTATCACCCATCACTTTCCAGTTCGGACAATTCCATATAAACGTGTACAAGCCGTTCAATTTCCGCCCACACATTATCGTCATCATCGGCGATATCAATGACCACTTCATCTGCAACAACTATCACTTCGTCGGCATCGGCGATATTCAACACCACCTCCATGTCATCATCGACGAGATCAATCAATTCAATTTGGCGCGACATTATTCTTAACTGATTTTACGTTTTCTGACTCTTTCACACAGACACCTCGGAGGTTGAAGACTGGAATGGCGAAAACTGCTGTTCCGATCCTTCTTCGGATTTCGATTTTTGGATCCTCATGGGCTTATTGTAGGGTGGGAGATGGTCAACAGGATGTGAAAATGGTTTTCAACATTAGTTGGGACTTGTAGAAAAAAAAACCATGCAAGATGTTCCATCCTGATCCGGGATAAACGAAAAGTTTCACTCAAGAACACACAAAATCCCAAACAAAAATGCTTTATTGTTTGCAACTGTCCAAAGAAACGTTAAAAAACCGAGGTCTTGGTTCCATTCCGAAAGACAATGTCAATTGCATTCGCCTCATCTCAAAGCTCGCCAACACTCGAGACAGGTCCTGACAGGTTTCTTGGAAAAATTGTAATCTTTAGGGATCAAAGGCTGTGACCACGAATGGACCACTTGAGTGCAGCTGCACGCTTGAAAAGTCGAGGTCTCCATTCCGAAAGATAATGTCAAAATATTTGCATGCGTGTCCACTCCTGTCACGAGTCTCGCCAACACTTTAGACAGGTCTTGACAAGTCGGGATTTCTTGGAAAAACTATAAGCTTTCGCGCCGATGGGCCACTTGAGCTGCAAAACCCATAAAATCTTTTGATCCGATGCATCTCGACTTCCTGTTGTTGTCTCATGTTCCTCGACCGATCTACGCGTTATCGAGGAACTCCGTTTTTTTCCGAGAAAGCCGATTTTTATTTTGTCGAATGCCTTTTTAATAATCCACTCCGCTCAAATCTGGCCGCACTTTGCATGAAGCAGTCAATCTGTTAACATCGTCGAAGTTTTTTCGTACTCATCAACATGGAGCAAATTCTACATGACCAAGTCGTGCTTTTACGCTCGTTCGAAGATTTTTCTGCGTGGGAGCAACGATGCGTCGAGTTCATCGAAGGGCTGGAAACGCAAAGCCTGATTAAGCGCCCGCGATTATTAATCGGACATCACCAGTCACTCATAGCCCAAACAGCGAGTCTGGAAGGACTGAGGAATTGTGTGCGGAGTCGTTTCGTACACACAGGCGCAGGACATGGTGATCATGAGTTAATCTGGCGAGAGATTGAAACATCCTTCGAGAGTCGCATATTGACCGGGTCCATCATCAATCGCAGCCACATCGAGCCGAGACACTTTCTAAATGATGCTCGCATTCTAGTGCTACACGATGTGCAAAATATCATCGACAAGCACAACAGTATTAAAATCAATACAGCGTTTAATGGTGAATTCGCGAGTGGTGAGAAACATGCGAATAAAAATATCAACACGCGAAACTGTGAACTATTTAGCACAAGCGATTTGGGTGAGTGGTATGAACAGCGTGCTGTGGAGCCCACTTTAACCTTACTCGATGAATTTCAAAAACGTGATAGTGGCTGGGCTCTGCAGAAAATACTTCACCTCACGATAAATGTGAATAAGTATAATCCGATGCGTGCCGGGTGCTCCATATCATTACCGCGGGAAATAATGATGAAGAGGGCTGCAGTTAACGTTAAATCCAAAGATAACGCCATGTTTCGCATGGGCAGTTGTCGCTGCTCTATATCCAACTGAACAAAATAGCCACCGTACATCTTCTTACCCTCATTATTTGACAGTACTGGATCTGAAGGATATTGAATTCCCGGTGACGATACATCAAATAAAAAAGTTTCAACTTCAAAACAATATATGGATCAACGTATATACCACCACCACCAACAAGAACATCGTTCCAATACGCATAACTCAACACAAGAAGGAAAAGCACATCAATTTGCTGTACATGCAAGATACTGAGGACAACAATGTGGGGCACTTCGTATGGATCAAAAACCTGTCGAGACTCGTGACGGCGCGACTGACCAAAAAGGAGCATAAAAATTATATCTGTGATCGGTATATAGTTACCATAATATATATATAATATTATATATGCTAGACGAATTAAACAAAACAATCTTGTTTTTTTTTGCAGGTGTTTGCACTACTTCGGATCAGAGGAAAAATTCCAATCACACGAGGTCGATTGTGGAGCAATAAATGACTGTGCAATTCGACTACCAGATGACACCAATAAGTCGCTCCAGTTCAGCAACTTTAGCCGGAACGAGCGACATCCCTTCATTGTGTATGCTGATTTGGAGTGTGTGTTAGCAAAGACTGATGGAGAGAACCTATCGAAAGATATATATCAAAACCATGAAGTATTAGTATCGGATAATATGTGCGTTGTTCGTATGACGATTCATTATCTTCATATCACTCGCGTCGCAGTGCTGATCGTGTATCGTGGTTTATTAAAGAACTATAAAATCTAGCACTGCAGATAAAATAAATTTTCTGTGATAATGTACCAATGCTGTATTTAACACCGAGTGAGTGGGCTAGTTGTCGAGCAGCGATTCAATGTCACATATGTGAGAAACCATTTGCGCAAGAAGATGTACGCGTTCGAGATCATTGCCATCTGACTGGGCGCTATAGATGTCCTGCCCATTCCAACTGCAACCTAAATTATAAACAGTCATGTTTTATTCCAGTAGTTTTCCACAATTTATCCGGTTATGATGCGCATTTTATAATCAAGGAAATAGCCACAGCGTTCGAAGGAACAACCAATGTGTTTCCAATCACAATGGAGAAATACATCTCCTTCACGAGGCATGTTAAGGTATTCCTTTCACGAACCCAAATATTTTACACTTAACTGATTTTCGTCTATAATGAAGTGAAAATACATCCCAGTATACTGGTAAAATTTCAAGCCAAGTTACCGAACCTTTAACGAAAAATTACGGCCCTAAAAATCGTCTCACTTATACGGCGCTTTATGGACATGTCACGCTGGCCACATGTCTTTCTAATAATTTATACACTAAATAACTCTAGATGCCTAATACAAACTGCTCACAGGTGTAAAAAAGTCTAAAGATTCCGTAACAACAATAAAAACAGAGGGTCACCGAACGTTTAAAGAAAATATTAATGTTAAAACTTGGAAAAGTGTGGTTAGCAGAAGAATTTTTGTAGCCGTGACGTTTCAAATAAATGTAAAAATGTCTCAATCTACTAAATTTGCGCGAATTTTGTCATTCTAGTTTATCGTTGTGTATAATAATCCATTATAACTTGTTTTTTTTATTAAGCGCAATTGTAATTTACCGACGATTCAGAAGGCCCTGCTTATGCCCCTACAAAATACGGCCCTCCGCGAAAGGAATACCTTAAAATGTCAGACGATTCAAAACACAAGATCCAATTGCGCTTTATCGACTCATACAAATTCCTTAATACGAGTCTCGACAAATTAGCATCATTCTTGACCGAGGACAAACTAACAATTTTACGCACACAATTCCCAACTCTCTCGACAGAAGATTTTAATTTGCTGATGCGAATAGGGGTCTTCCCTTATGAATATATTGATGACGTGACGAAGCTAGACGACACTTACCTACCACCACGTGACGCATTTTACAGTTCCCTGACAGATGCTACAGTATGTGAGAGCGAGTACACACATGCTGAAAAAGTTTGGGAGCGGTTTTCCATTCGAACGCTGGGTGACTATAAAAACTGGGTGACTATTCCGTAATTCCTCGTCGCCGTGGAATTACGCAATCTCGAGGTGAAATTCAACAAGCCGATATATGTAGGTATGTGCATACTCGACATATCCAAAACGTGCTTGTATGGATTTCATCACGAATATATGGTACCTCTGTATCGAGATAAATGTAAAGTCATGTATACCGATACGGATAGTCTCATATATGACATTGAGAGCGATGATCGATATGCAGACACGAAGCGCGATATTTTAAAATTCGATACAAGCGATTATTCGGCGGACAATAGGTATGGTATACCGCTCGTCAACAAGAAGGTACCTGGACTCATGGAGGACGAATGTAATGGAGCAATTATGACCGAATTTATTGGACTTCGATCGAAAATGTACGCAACACGTGTCGAGGGTAAGAAGGACATGAAAAAAGTTAAATGCGTTAAGAGTAGCGTTGTGGCGAGGACAATCACGTTTGACGATTATGCTCGATGCTTGAAGGAATAAGTTGAAATGGAGCGTAGTCAAACGTGCATTCGATCAAAGTTTCATAAGGTCTACACCATTCGCGAGACAAAAATTGCTCTGAGTCCTCATGACGATAAACGATATATCATACCTGGGACCTCTGATACCCTACCATGGGGGCATTATAGAATACCGTCGTAAAATGTTATGTAATACGTTTTTCTACAACCTTGATGTAAAATTGTGTACATTTTTGTGAATATCGATGTATAAAACTCATGAAAATTATGTGTATATTTTGTCCCCTGGATGTAAAACTTGTTAAAATTGTATTTGTTGTAAATATTTAATTGTATAAGAATGGATTTATTATTTTCCGTGAATAAAGAAGCGGACTTTTTATAATCCCATGCGTTTATTCACTCTATACATCTCCTTACGTTCCAGGAAAAAAAGGGATTATCGACGGCGAGAAGAGAGGGAAGCAAGCCTGCTGTGGAGTCGGTCGGAGGCCTTGGAGGGATGCGGAGACGACCAGCAGGTCGAGAGTCATAAAACATACATATTTTCCATTTTCTTTATTATCGACTACAAACCGGATTTACTTATCCAACTATTGTAGCTATTGTCGAACCCTAGCCATTTAACAAACATTTGACTACCGCGCTTCTTCAATACTGCTTCAATGAGATATCGGGGTGCGTGACGCTGAGAAGCTCTTGTTCGTAAAAACCACCAGCGATCGGTTCATCTTTATGGTCCTTCAAGTGGGACGTCACGGGATGAGTTTTTTTTCACACGATAGATTGTAAATATTTCTGTTGTCCAGTTTGGGGTGTAACCCTTTTTGAATACAGTCTTAAATTTGCTGATTCTCACTTTATTACCAACGGCGAATTTCGGTGATCTTTTCATTGGAGGCTTATTGAAAATCTGCTGCAGTTGCTTCTTATTTTCTACGTTGCGGTGTACAGAATCATTATATTCGGCTACTAGATTATCAAGAATATCGATCCACTTATAATTACCACGAAGGCTAAATTGCATCCACATCGTATTCTTCAATGCACGATTGAAACATCTGCAAATGGATGCCTTCAAGTCGCCATATGTTGAATACATGTGAATATTGCACTTTTTCATGAAGGCCTCAAAGTTACAATTGTAAAAATTCGTTTCCACGATCAATCGGTAAGTTTTGCGGTATGTGTCCCTTCTCGAAATTCGATCGTCGTTCTCAATGTCATATATGAGACTATCAGTATCGGTATACATGACTCTACATTTATCTCGATACAGAGGTACCATATACTCGGGATGAAATCCATACAAGCACGTCTTGGATATGTCGAGTATGCACATACCCACATATATCGGCGTGTTGAATTTCACCTCGAGATTGCGCAATTCCACGGCGACGAGGTTTTCCGAAAAAACACTTCGGCTGTGGAAGTTTGGCTTCGCAATCATTGCCCCTGCGCCATATCTGCCCTCCCATTTTGTTAAAAGCTTCATATTTACATGATTTCGCACATTCTCCATCGTTTTGCCGAAGACCGCATTATTCATTAATTTGAATAAATTCTTTTCGAAATCGTTTTTGGCAAGCGTTCGAAACTGGGTATTTAACTAGATATACGAACGCAGCCATGGGGATTGTGTAAACTGTAGGACTCTATGGATTTTCACGAGACAAAGTCCATGGCGTCAGCACTGTTGCAAATTCCGGTAGTGTATGATGTAGCGTTTTTTATCGCAGACGGTTGCCAACAGCTTTTCCCAGTGCTTACCCAGCGGTTTTTCATGTATTGGACAAAACGGCAGGTCTTTGTGCGCATAATGAAGAGATTGAAGATATTCCAAGTCGACTTCAAGGATGGAGCCTGTAGGTGAGTCTAGCGCGATGCATGATGGATCGAAATTGGACACGTCGTTGACCCATCGAACATCTGCATATGGTAAGGGTTGACACATTGGTCATCCATACAAATTGTTGTAATCAAAATACATCAAGTATGATGATGCTTTCGATGGACCAAACGACTCCATGTACTTCTTATTAGCGTGTGCATATCGGTTTGAGCATTGACTCAGACCACCGCGTATACCCCGCTCAACGAATAAAACCATGTCGATGTCAGTCAGTAATTCAAACTTGACATTCGAGTGTTTTAACATTGCATCCCGGGTATATCCGGGCAATGTGTAGTAATACGCGGGATCTAGGCCATAGCTCTCAACGCATGTATTGCGAAAGTTGTCGAAAATATCGGCTAATAACAAGACATCTGTCATCAAGTACAAATCGCTATAGTAGACATTATCTTTCGGAATGGAGACCTCGACTTTTCAAGAGTGCAGCTGCGCTCAAGTGGTCCATCCGCGGTCACAGCCTTTGATCCCTAAAGATTACCGTTTTTCCAAGAAACCTGTCAGGACCTATCTCGAGTGTTGGCGAGCTTTGAGACGAGGCGGATGCACTTCACATTGTCTTTCGGAATGGAACCAAGACCTCGGTTTTTTTAACGTTTCCTTGGACAGTTGCAAACAATAAAGCATTTTTGTTTGGGATTTTCTGTGTTCTTGAGTGAAATGTATCACCACCCGATATCTGGACCGAATATTTAAAATTACGCCACGTTGCGCCTAGACGGTAATCAGAAACTCTAAGATGCTCTTTATAATACGCCAGTTTAGTCTCCATGACCTTACACTGTTCTGTAGCGATCGTAAAAGTCAATGCTTGGAGGGCCTGGCCAGCTTTCACCTCCACGAGTGTACACTTTTCTGGATAGCAGATGCCTACCCCATAGAGACAGTTAAGAAAAAACTTTTCGTTTATCCCTGACCAGGATGGAACATCTTGCATGGTTTTTTTTCTACAAGTCCCAACTAATGTTGAAAACCATTTTCACATCCTGTTGATCATCTCCCACCTTACTATAAGCCCATGAGGATCCAAAAATCGAAATCCGACGAAGGATCGGAACAGCAATTTTCGCCTTTCCACTCTTCAACCTACGAGGTGTCAGTGCGAAAGAGTCAGAAAACGGAAAATCAGTTAAGAATAATGTCGTGCCAAATTTAATTGATTGATCTCGTCGATGATGACATGGAGGTGGTGGTGAATATCGCTGATGACGACGAAGTGATGGTTGTGGCAGATGAAGTGTTCATTGATATCGCAGATGATGACGATGATGAGTGGGCGGAAATTGAACGGCTTGCACATGATGATATGGAATTGCCCGAACTGGAAAGTGGTACCGAATCAGTCGATAGCGGGTTGGGCGATGCCTCAGACGATTATATGCATTATATGCGGGAAATAATTGTGGACCAGCGGCAAATAAATCGGTTGAACCGGAACGTCACGTGCTGTGTGAACGATGAATATTTCACCGACAACGATCGGGCGATATTTTGTGTGTCGTGCTATTTCGATATGCGGGACGCGGTTGATAGACTGATCCAAAAAAGTGGCCACTTCAGCGAACGGTTTAACAACATCCAGGGGATATTTTGTACGAACTGCAGCGAGCCGACCCACCAAGTTTCGATGCGCGACACTTGCCCCACCTGCTTGAACTTATATTGGGTCGATGGTTCGTATTATCTTTAGTATGATTCAAAATATGGTTATGTTTGATAGGTTAATAAGATGTATGATTTATTATGTTCCAGGATAACGGATCCGCCGCGTATATTTGATACACACACATACCAAAGATTTGATTTATAATATATACTATGCAAGGTCATTGTTCAATTTAATTATTAATAAACCATTGTTTTATAGTCATATAATTCAAAGCATTCTTTTTGCCCTCGCCCGTCCCTCCACACACACACACACACACACACGCACACGCACACGCACACACGCACACGCTCACACACACGCACACGCACGCACGCACACACACACACACACACACACACACACACACACACACACACACACACACACACACACACACACACAAAACACTCATCGACGCTGGCTTCCCCGCCAGTCGCTCCACGAACCACATGCCCACCCCCCTCCACAGAGGCCCCTCTGTGACGTCACACGCACCCAGCGACCTCCCCTCGACCCGGTGACCTCCTTTTGAAGTAGAACTGGCCTAGTACATTTACTGATACAATAACCTTGGAGCGACTAAAATTAGCGAAGTGTTGTCGCAAACAATCCATTGCTACGCGAGAGGCCGTCGTCTTCGTGGCATACAATTTCGTCACCTTCGTGATGTAATAATCTATCATAATGAGGATGTGTTTATTCACGAGATGCTTGTTGTCCACTGGACCGTAATGATCGATATGGATAGTTGTAAATGGAACATTTCCCTTACGGATAGAGTGCAAATAGCCCTCGTGTTTCCAAGTAATGGGATTAATCGCGATACATTTGAAGGTCTTAGGCCACCGTAACGAGTATAAAATCGTGTGCGAATTTAGCTATTTTTTTTCGTTTGAAAAAGTGATTCACTCCTAAAATTAATTACACATCTATTTAGTATGAATATCAAGCTGTTAGAATATATATATTGTGACGTGGTGATTTCTCACGTCACAATTTATTAAAGGGGGCTCAGGCTCGGAACCTGGAAATGCACCTCCCGCCGTCCAGGAACCCCTCAAGCTATTTCCCAGGGCCCAACAAAGCGCAAAAATTATTTGATTAATACTCTTATTTTTATTTATTTTATGTTGTACTTCGGAGCAAACGGCGTATTCTCACCGCTACATAGGACAGGCAGCCCAGTCGAATTAGTATTTTAGATTGACAAAAATTTTTAGCAGCAATTTTCTTTCGGAATTCGTTGGGGGGGGTCACTGGTAGTTTAAATTTAAAAAGTAGAGGTACCAGACTTTTCACTCCATCCGCCATCTTGATTTAAAGGGTTATTTTTTGTTTCTTGAATAACTCGTTTATTTTCAATTTTACACGCAAAATAGTAATTACAAAAGTTGTTTAAAATTAAATTTTCTACAATTTTGTTTCTTATCAATTTTTTCACAGGATCGATTTTTTACGATTTATACCCGAAAAGAGGGGGTGAATTTTTTGTTATCGAATAACTCGTTTATTTTCAATTTTACTCGAAAAATTGTAATAAACAAAGTTGTTTAAAATTAAATTTCCTACAATTTTGATTTCTATCAATTTTTTCGTAGGATCAATATTTTTCGATTTATACCTGAGAAGAGCGGGGGAGAATTTTCGTTTATTGAATAACTCGTTAAAAGTCCATTTGACACGAAAAATGGTTATTCCCAAAGTTGTTTGGAATTTCCTATAATTTAGGTTCTCTTCAATTCATAATTACTGCACTAATTGCTGAAGTATTTATGGATGTGGATGTCAATTATCATTGATTATTCTCTCGTACTCCTCGAGTGAATCCTGACTGGAGGCTTAAGTACGCACGTACTTTGGCCTAAGTACGCTCGTTAATGAAGGTCGGGGATCACTTCCCCCATAAAATCTTAGGGTATCATTTGAATGCCTTAGATCATCATTTGAAAAAAGTTTTCTTCAAGCAACCCGGCAGAGGACGGACTCCGGATCAATTATACTCACCGGCAAGTTTCAAATATGAAGAGTCTGTAGCAAAACATATTTTGTTCTTACATGCCTTCAGCGGATGCGATACTGCGTCTTCAATATTCATCGTAGGAAAATTGAAATTCATCGAGACTCTCAAGAAAAACAACAATTTGAACACAGCTCTGAGCTTATCCCGCGAGGCAAACATTCACAAACATTGCTTAGCTCAAGCTGGAGAATGTTTCGTAATCGCATTGTTTGGAGGCGATGAAAATGTAAAAACACTCGACGACCTGAGATTCAAGAACTTCACAAAATCAGTTACGAGGAAGAAATTCAATTTTGCGACGCTTCCACCTACCTCGGCAGCAGCAGAACAACATATCTACAGGACGTACCTGCAGGTGCAAATGTAGATGGAGTATGAAGTCAACGCTACGGAATGGGGGTGGAAAAAAACTAATTGTGGACTCGAACCTGTCGCTAGAATGGCCGATCCAGCACCAGAATTTTTGCTGAAGACGATATCATGTAAATGCAAAACGACGTGCGGAAAAATGTGTGGTTGTCGCAAATCCGGACTCAAATGTTCCGTCTTATGCCACAACTGCAACGGAGAAACCTGCGAAAACGTCTCAATTCAAGAGCTGCTGGATGAAGATGACCTTGGTAGTGACGAAAACCGCTCAGAACAAGTCACCCCCGACCCTCCTGAGCTTCCGGACGAATTGTCGACAATTACGAGGAAGAATCGAACGACGAAAACTTGGCCGAGCCATCGGCTAAACGTTCCAAACAGACGTAATTGAAATTTCGAAAGACTTTTGAAAGTGTACTGAAAAGAAAATAAATTTCATTTTTTCAATTGTAAAAATTATACTGTTCGATAAACTGATTATTTATACCCCTCTTTTCCTTTACCGTGAACGTGCGTCCCAAAAATATAAACTTTAGAAAAAATCGGAATCATAATTGTAGCAAATAACATTTTCAACACATCAAATTTACAACAACAATCAGCAACAAAAAAACAGACAGAAAAAATAATAATACAACATCAATAATGAACGCGATAATAGAATACTTAGGTTCACCCCCCCGCTCTTCTCAGGTATAAATCGAAGAATATAGATCCTACGAAAAATTGTCAAAAATAAAAATTGTAGGAAATTTAATTTTAAACAACTTTCTTTATTACAATTTTTCGCGTGAAATTGAAAATAAACGAGTTAGTCGATAACAAAAAATTCACCCCCTCTTTTCGGGTATAAATCGAAAAAAATCGATTCTATGAAAAAATTGATGAGAACCAAAATTGTAGGAAATTTAATTTTAAACAACTTTTGTAATGACTATTTTGCGTGTAAAATTGAAAATGAACGAGTTATTCAAGAAACAAAAAATAACCCTTTAAATCAAGATGGAGGATGAAGTGAAAAGTCTGGTACCTCTACTTTTTGAATTTAGACTACCAGTGACCCCAACGAATTCCGAAAGAAAATTGCAGCTAAAAATTGTTGTAAATCTTTGCCCGTTTTTTGAATTAATTCGACTGGGCTAAGGAGCGCGGAACGAGTCGAGAATCGAACGGCGACGGAGTTACCTACCTTGGCGCACACGATCTCGCGACGAGGCGTCACTCACCTACATTCAATACCAGCGGATGCCAACGAGAAGGAAGGGGGGTCTCGCCTAATAACGGCCCTCCGCACCTCGCGATAAGGGATTCTGCGGGGTATCAACGAGCGACAACAGAAATTCGCGAATTCCAAGGATGGGTCGCCGGCTCGAAGCCCCACTCCGAGCTGTCTGTCTCTCTCTACAGCCGGTCATCACCCCGATGAGTCCGTGACCCAATCAGGTCCCGAGACGGGAGCCGAGGGTAATTTTCACGTCCAATAATTTTGAAAATGCGAACGTTATCGGCTAGGTCAACGCCGAAAAATCGAAAAGGCTGTGAGTAGGCAAGGAGTGGGGGTTGGGACCCAGGTCCGCGGAAAGGCTTCTCGCGAAAATTTCATCACTTGAGTTCTGGTCTGGAGCGAGGAGAGGTGCACTTCCCAAGCCATAGCCGTTCCCGCCACCCAAGAAAGCGACGCCACCGGAAAAATCGTAGATCGAGACCGAGGTTTTACCGGATCGAGATCTTCTGAAACTGTAGCGGTGAAGCCGTCGTTTCGCTCGTCAAACCCGTTGTAATGCATTACAACGTGGGGTAAAGTACTGAATTTGAAAATTATTAAGAATATTAAAGTCACGAGCGATATTGTCGCGGCGGATCACTAACGGACGGGAAGGATCGAGTCACCCTGCGCGATGCCGTCGTTCGCGAAGACCTCGCTTAAATTAAATTAACGTAGAGCCGCCGAGAGGGGTTCACTTTTTAAGTACCAGAACGAAAGTCATTTAGCCTAAGATAAAATTAAGATATTATTCGTGTGTCATACCGGAAATCTAGATAAAATTGCGATAAAGAAAGAAATCTGTACAATCTGGAAAAATAACAGGACCGAGAATTACGCTTATCCTGAACCGCTTCCGCCATATGCGTAAATCGCGAGTTAATAAAATCGATTACTGTTTTCACCCAAATCTCGGAGTGTTCTAAAAAACTTATTTGTGCTGTTGTCGCAGATCAACCACGCCCCTCTACCAAATTCAGGGCTGCGGCAGTCGGGCAAACGACATCTCGTCGATTCGTGGAGAAAAATAAATTTGTCGCGTAAGTATTTGCGCGGCTGGCGCCCTATCCCGTACGAGTCGGACGAGAGCTGATTTTGGGACGCGAGTACCGGAAATCGTGTCACAATATGTATATATATATATATATATATATATATATTCGATGAACAAAATGGCCGACTATTAATATTTTCTTTTGTTATCTTTTTTTAGGCACGATATTTAGCATCCGCACGACCGCGGCGTGACATTTAGCATCCACAATTTTTAACCTAGAACAAAAAACAAAAATTGTAGTCAATCTACATTAGAATACCTAGAGAATTACGTACGGAATTTAAAACAATATTGTTTTATTCACAATTTGTAGGTATTCGAACTTAAGCAATGCATTTTTAGTGAAAAATTTCGATATAATTGCTCATAAACTGCTCATAAAATGAAAAGTTTTCGATTAATCAGAAATTCCGTACGTACTTCTCTGCGAAATGCAATTAGGAACATAACTTTTAAATTTGAAGTAAATCGAATGAAATTTGTTGAAGTTATTTGCCACGCCAATTGGAAAAAAGCTGTTTCGAGAAGTTTCGAGTAGTCGGCCATTTTGTACATGGAAAAAAAAAATTTCCTAACATCTTGGTGTTCATACTAAATAGATGTGTAATTAATTTTATGAGTGAATCACTTTTTCATGCGAGAAAAATTGTTAAATTCGCACATGATTTTATAACCATTACTGTGGCCTAAGGCCTTCAGCAGTCCTATATATAAGATTTTATATGACTTGTCATGTTTGAAAACCAATACATTGCTTGCATTGCCTCACACGTTTTTTCTACCACCATGTGACCCATCTCGTCGTGATATTTTCTCAAGATATGAATGATCATTCCCTCTGGGACATAAAAAGTAATTCGTTATTTGCGGTGCGTTTGCGGTACACCAATCCATTTCGCATCTAGCGTCTTTTGTCTTCACATGTTTCGAGTTTCGCTTTCAATTCTTTTATCGCCGAATCGCCATTTTCAAAATGATTTTGCTTCCCCATTTAAGCAATACTCTGAGTCAATGAGTTGAATTTTACTTCTGACATTGTTAGGATGAAAAACGCAAGGAATAGTGTGGCTTTGTACATTTAAAAAATGATTTATTACTGCGTATTGAAAATATATTTATCCGTGACGTGCGTACATTTCGCGTGCTCAGGTCGAACTGACGAGAAGGCGTCTCTCGCCAAACCGTCGTTTGGAATTTGATGAATAAGGATTATAAAATAACTCTCTCTCTCTCTCTCTCTCTCTCTCTCTCTCTCTCTCTCTCTCTCTCTCTCTCTCTCTCTCTCTCTCTCTCTCTCTCTCTCACTCACTCATCTACCGTTAGCTTTAACAATTTAATGTGCAACATCACTAGTAAACTTGCTTGGCTTTTTCATAAAAGTAATTTCACTTTTTTTATACATTTGAATTTAAGAAGTATAATGAAACCATTTCTTGAACTTAAATAAGATGTCTAATTTTACATATTTGCAATAAATCAGAATTTTGACATGGTAAAACAAGGGATAACGATTTTAAGGGATTTTTAAAATTATGCCCTTTTTTCCTAAAAAAAAAGTTTTTAAAAGCGATTTCAGATCTTTTTGGATGGGGAATTTCAATATTTCTGAACAAACTAGACGTCTGCAATTTCAAACTCGTTTAAAACATTACTTGTCATTAATGAAATTTTTTTAAAAGAAATTAATACAACTTGTTTTCTTTCTTTTTACGATTTTTTTTTACAATGAAGAATTCGCCAGATGCTAATTTAGCAGAAGATTAATTTCAAATTAATAAAAGTATAGGAAATACAGAGGGGCTACAACTTTAAACATCCATTTTTCAAACAAAAAAATGTCAAAGAATGGAACTCTTTATTTTGAGAGGGTTTGTTTGTCATTATTCAAACAGATATTCAAAAGTAAATTCCCCTTTGATAAAAAAGAGAAGTTTTTGTTTATTAAAAAGAAGTAACATTTTTTCTTTGTACAAATTTTCAATTTACATGAGCGCAAATACCCGTAAATGTCCGTAATAATCCGTAAATGTCCGTAAAATAATAGTGGCCTAAAACAATAATGGTTTCCTTTCAATTTCTTTTTACCACATTCAAAACTTTCATAATTCGGGCTACGGAAAAAAAATCCAGGCAACTTTACGCTTAGCAAATTTTTGTGGACACTATGAACTTGGAGAAAATGCCTGAACATAATATTCGCGATAATTATCCGCAAAGATGACGTAACTTTTGAGATTTAAAGAATAAACGGCATTTTTGAGATTTTTTAACTGCACACCCCACAGAAAACAAATTGATTCAAAATAGATTTTTTTCTTACCTTGAAGAGCAGACTTTTAGCTTTCCATAACTGCCCTTTAAATTCGAGTACGATGATTGATCCATGAGTTATTGATTATTGAAGTCAACAGGGTCATTTGACTTTGACCATGTAATTGATATATACTTGTTTCAAAGTTTAAACTAGAAAGGGTGATCAGAGGAACATACGCCTGTATGCGCCATTAATGAACAAAATTTTTCCTTGTCTGTAAACATTTTCAAAAAAAAATCGGACAATTTCCTTTGCGACGTTTCTTTTGATTTATTAATAACAAAAGAGCAAATAATGATTTCAAGTGAAAGCTTCAAATATAGAGATTCTAACCTTTGAAATGCTTTCTTAAATTTTCTCCTACGATGATTTTTCGCAGAGATAGAGCAATGTGAAAATCACTGAAAAATGTTCATAATTTTTTTTCTCTCTTCATCTTTGTGATCCCAACGCCATGACGATAAAAATTGTATCGTTGGAATGGAACGATAATGAACTATTAAACGCTCAAACTTTTTTGGAAACTAAAATGAATTCCTCTTAAATGCTTAAACTTTTTTGGAATGAAAATGAATTCTCCTTAAATGTTCAAACTTTTTTTGGTCGGTGCAGGCTGTGAAAATGCATCAAACGTTTTTACACACTGTTAGAAATTCACGACCCCAATTAAAATAAAGACGCCCCTTAATAATAAAAATAGAGAAATGGAAAATATAAATACATGCAAATCGATCATACTTGAAATATTTTCGTAGTGAAGTTCAGGTCTCCCACTCTTACAGTCCCACCCTCCAATTATTGTTCAAAGCATTTAAACCACTCAATAATTTCCCACCTTCTAGGGCCAAACATTGCCGATGCATTATAGAGAGTGTTTCAATTGGCACGGGTAGATATTGGCGGCCATGTTGTTTTGGTGGCGACTGTCTAATATGTTGTTTATTATTCAGTCACTGATGCCAAATCACCATGGCACGTTACAGTATTGAACAGCACGTCCAAATGATAAAACTTTATTATCAAAATAAGTGTTCGTTAGTGCAAACGTTGTTCGCCTTGCGTCCATTTTACAACAGATGCAGTGGCCCTTCACAGTCGTCTCTCCAACGCTTGGTGGCCAAATTGGAGACGACCGGTTCGGTAAACAATCAGCCAACACCCGTACGTCAAAGGAACGCCAGATCGATCGAGAACATCGCCGCGGTCCGTGGAAGTGTGCAGGAGCACCCGAGTTTGTTCGTTGAGTGGGCTTCGGAGTGTTTGGAAGAGGACCCCAATTTTGGCTGAAAAATCATATTTACCGACGAGGCGCATTTTTTTTTATTTTAGGGTTTGAATTTTAGAACGATTTGAGGGTATGGGCAGAGTACTGCGGTCTAACAAAACATTGTTTTCATCACTTGTAGTTCTTCGCATGGGCACTATTGCGAGTACAGCGAAAAGTGAGGTTTTCCCAATTGTTAGATCCCAACAAAGTTTTGTCGGTTGACGTAGGGTAAAAATGTGTTTGTGACAAAAAAGTATCCCAAAAAACCTTTGGAACTGTGTATCGTCCTACACACAGTTAAAAGCACTCACGCGAGGCAATTCATTAATCTTCACGGCACTATATATAATTCTTTTAAGCAGTTATGAACATTTATAGAAAAACTGATGGCGAGCTTGTTCACGTTGTTCCATGATGCAGGCACAATGTTTACCTGGGTGGAACAAATTCTATGATGCAGGCACAATGTTTGAGGGTGGAACAATTTCTAGTCGTGAGTTTGCTCGGAAATTCGGTCAATATTATAAGATCAAGGGGATTGAGTACGCGGATCGAAAAAATGACCCAAAAAAAAATCGAATGGAAAAAATCACATTACATTGGTAAAATGTCAGTGGATTTTCGATTTGTTGCTGCGTTTTCGCATAATATCGATTGAAAATTAAAAGGCGCCTGCTAAAAGCCCATCTTACTCTATAAAGAGTCGCGGCGGGTTCGTCAGTCGGTCAGTGGCGTGGAATTTTTTTTATTACTTGGCTTCAAAACGCTGCTGCGTCTTGTGATAAGGCGGAGAGGAGGAGGCGTTGGATAAGTGCGTGACGAATAGGATTAAGTCGGATAATTAGAATAAGGAAGATGTACGGAAGTTCTTTGTAACCCTACGGGGATTTGCATAAAGAATGACTTACATACATTCGCGTTATCAACACAGAGACATTATAGACATTTGGAAATACAAACAATAGAGCAATACTTTGAAATCAACAGATTTTAAGTTTAAATATTAATTGACGTAAAAATTGTGAAGGAATATTTTTTTTGTTTTACCATAGTATTTTGTATCGTTCCAAGTTTTTTTTAAAGACATAACTATATTTTATATGGAGAAAAAATAGGCACTTGATAATTTTGGTCTAAGTGTGAAAAAGAACCAAATATTATTCTGCAAAAAAATCTTCAATATTACATAATTCCGGATTTTGTCGCTAATGAGGATATTTTTGAAGCACATACTCGTGATTTTACCTTTATTACAAACATAATCTTCGGTAAAGTCTATATGTGAGTTCCCTATTGGAGAATGTGTATTTTGCTAAACATGACTGAACTATCTTTGAAAAGAAAAGTGGATGAACATTTTTTTAAGAGTATCGATCAAGAATGAAAACTCAAAGTAACAGTGAACCCATTGTCCTATGACCGCACCGTAAATAATTTTATTGTGCTATTCATATTTGATAACACCCATAGCGATAGCACACTTCGCTTAAATGCAACTTAATTTCTCGATCCTCAAATGATGTCTATCAGCCATAGTGATACTTTTCATTTCCCAAAAGTTCAACCTTATTGACGTCAGATGTTTTTACAGCAATGTGTGACTGCTGTGTTATATATCTAATAAGTTCATCGTTTTATTGACAAGGGTTATGTTCAGGCGACGTCGCAATTCGTGCACAATTGACTTTAACATGGCTGCCAGGAAGCACCGGCACACGAAAAAGTTTCCCTTGTGGCATGCATACGCAAATTTTATACTGTAGGAATTTTTTTTCGTCATTTCGTTCGTATACCGGAGCCAGGGGCATTCTCATAACATCGAAAAACATTCCTTTCTTTCCATTGAGAATGATGCTGTGGTTACTTCTTATATGCATGTCGTTATCTGCCATCCATATGATTATTTTCCCGTCCATAGTAGTACTCTCAGCACCGTGAATAGTTATCTGTCGATTGGATTCGAAGACGAGACTCAAATTTACGGGTGATACAATTCTGTGCGTTTCTGCAAGATTGACAGCAAGTTTTCTGACCCCACTGGGCAAGCCAAAATTTGGGAAATTTGTAGAGAAGAAAGTGTTTCCGGTTCTCGAATCCTGGACTTCGAAGGACTCAACAAGAGAAAATCCAGTACCATTTTGGAGTAAACGAAAATTCGATCTTGCATCATCAAGATGACGATTCTTCACTGTGAATAATACATTCGAGGCATCGCCAACGAGTTCAACCGGCTCGTCACCGTACCCCTGACAGATATTCTCGTATATGCAGACCTAGAAAAAAAAGGTTTGAATTAAAAAAGGCGTCAAAGTTGTTTCTGATTTTATCTATCTGTTATCGAATCTATCGTAGGGGTACTATTTTCTCGAAATAGATCCAATGTTTATGATTTTTCATATGATGGAGACATGAATGTCATTATATTCGAATAACCTTGCATGATTGTATCTAGAAATTGTGACGTATAATGTATCAAAGAGACTAAATTCTGACAACAATAACAGGGTATAACTGACACCGTATTGGTTTCATAGCATCCTTGAAACATCTCTTTTAATTAAAATTTTGTTAGGTGTAATGTCAGGCAAATCATCAATGAATTTGGTTGCTTAGATCAAACACCAGCTATCTGAATCCCAGAAGAAGTAAAAGATTCTGTATTTCTGTTGAAACGATAAAGATGCAACATATTACGGTTGTTTACCTTATCTAAATCTGTTTGGCCGTAGAACTTGATCAGCTTCGCTTCTGGGATTATTTCCATAGCTTCCATCCCACGACTAACTCTTAAGACCGTGATAATTGTGATACTAAGAAGAAGATTGCAAAGACCAACAATTCCAAGAAGGAACGTGAGTCCCCATAAGCAATACCGTTTTTTGGTATTCTCGCATGCTGATATTGATTCCTCTTGGCAGGCGAATGTTGACGGACGATGGAGGAGATCGCTTTTCATTCCGGTTAAATTTTCGGAGCTGAAATTTCGAAAGCTGTTTTATCTTGCTCGCACATTCGTTGGCGCCTCTTCCCCATTCCAGATATAGATTTTATTTATGGTAATCGGTTTCACTATTTTTGCTTTGTATAAGCATCGTCAGTGGATGCGAGAGAAAATTCCTAATCAGTATCGTGCTTTTTTTCTTCTAAATTTGAAGTCAAAGGAACTTTGTATATAATCCCAGAGAACGTGAATTCACATGGAATTTTTTGTTTATGCGATAGCCGTAATACGGTGATGCGAGCGATTTGGTGGGAGACAGCGGAAATCCGAGTGTCGAGCAGGAAACGCCGGACTGGCGAAGACGACAGGCGGTGCACCGAGTCGAGGGATTGATAAATCGCCACGGTCGAAAGGCTTTTCGTCAAGTATATTAAGACGTACAGGTCCGTCTCACAAATAAATAACCCCCACCATGCAGTCAGAAGCCAACCGACTTCATGATAGGAGTAGGGGAGGGGGGAATAACGGACTACCGCAACAGAAAAATAAACAAAACTATAAGTGAACAGAAAAACCGGTAAAACCCGGACAAACCCACCAATCGAATTAAGGAGGTACAGTGATGACCATGCTAGTAAACTTAGAGTCTATTTCACGCCGCAATACGGCCACGTTTTAGATATATGTATAGGGCCTATTTTTCGAGAAATATTTTTTAAGTATTGAATTTCGAGTTTCCTATTATTCTTATAATATGGAAACAACCTTAATAATCTACTACTCGACTTCAGTAGTACGCCATATCGTTGACGTTTAGCATCGTCGCATTTTCGGTGGCTGTCATCGGTTCCACGCGCCCGGCTTATTATTTTTTGTATCCGGTTAACATGGAGAATGAAAATACTGTGGAAGTTTATCGAGGAATAACGGGATTGTACCTGAAGTCCAGTTTAGAGACAAATGTAGATTCTGACGGACAAGAATTAGAAAATGAAAAGATAATATTGCGATTGCAGATAAAAAAACGTCGCGTTGAAGTTAACCTCAATGTCCAATGTCCAATCTGTCCAAAGTCAAAACATATTTCACCGATTGTTATGTTATTTTTCCCTTTCCCAATTTTCACAATATTTGCAGGTATAAAAAGCAACGTTTATTTTATATGACGGTTCTCCTATGCTGAATTTATATATAGATGCGTTGTATAGGTACGTGTCGCCAGAAAAATTGAGATGCCTTTGCAGTACGTAAAAGAACTTCAAGTAAATATCGACGAAAGGCCCTTTATAATCCATTAAAAAATGTACGGCTTCACATAATCATATTTTTAATTCGTGTTGAAAATATCCGATAGACGAATCAAATTTGCGCGGGTATCCGGCGTTGCCACACTTCGAGCAAGACGGCTGCTGTTACGTTACGTTACGTTACACGAGGCGTCTCTCTCTCTCTCTCTAAATACTTCGGTTTTTCGCGCCTTCATTTCTAATTTATTGCTTATCTCTGCGGTGAGCTTTCCACTTCAAGGTGCCTTATTGATCACAACGAATCAACGAACGCAACCGTCAGTTTTTTTTACGTGTGTCTTGGCTCCAAGTAGTACAAAAAAATCGTTATATGAGAGGACAGGCACATTTTGTCGTCTACGTGTGACTAATTCACCAACTTTAACAGATAATAACTCGGAAACTGTACAGTAAATCTCGTGGAAACTCCGCATACGCATGGACGAAGGTCTCGACAATGTTAGTAAAAAAAATCGGGCTTTTATCTTGGACTCGCTCCAATCACCGTACCTCCTTAAGGGAAGACGGAAGAGAAGGGAAAAGAAAACTGGCCAAAACCGGATAAGCCTACTAATTAAATTAAGGGAATAAGTGAGAGAAGGGGTATGAGAAGGCGGTAAAATATGGGTATATAAGGACGGGAATTTTGGAAGGAAGGCACTCCTCCTCTTCTGGCTCTGAAGAATCGGGAAGTACGAGGTGACGCGAATATCAGCCCTTAAGGGTAGAGAAAGTGTTACTGAGGAAAACCGAGACAACAGAACGAGTGGAGGCGTCGACTTACAAAAAGCACTTTCATATTCCGCGAACTGGACGATTACTCCGTGACGCGAATACCAGCCCTTAAGGGTAGGGAAAGTGTTTAAGGAGGAAAGAAAAAGGAAGGGAACCTGAAAGGAGCCAAAAGAGTATCAAATCAGAAAAATAGGAGGAAGCGCTAAAAAGAAAAGAAATAACTCATTTATGAAACTTCGCCCGATTATTGGTTCAAGGGAGAGGGAGCACGAGAGGAATGCGAGGAAAAAGCATACAAAAAGATTTAGTTAGGTAAAAATAGGGAACCTTTCGCGAATACCGACCCGCGGATCGAGAAAATAACAAGTAAAATAAAAAGGATTATTGGATAATTAGTTAATAGCGAAAGGAAGCGATTTATTGAAAATTAAATAGACAAATAGTATCAGGAGAATATAAGGGACAGGAGGTAGCAGGAGGTGCGAAATCATACACACACCCACCCACACACACACACACACACACACACACACACATCCGCGAACACACCGATATCCCAATTATTATAATCCAATTATAAAAGGCAACAAATAAACAAAAAAAACGGACTCGGGCGAGCGACATCAGAAGGCACGCGTACGCCGCATTGTAAACAAAGGACGGGCAGCGACCGTGACGAGTCAACGCGCCGCGATCTACCGCGTCACGATCCATCGCGCCTCGAGCATCGGTAAGGAAGGGGTTACGGTTACCGACGCATGGTAACCGATACCGACCGCGCTCGAGAACGTTACCACTCGGGTAACTCCGCGAATCTTTATCGATCGACGCGTTAATTAGGGACGAATTACATGAAAACAACACAAACAACACATTACACTTATACACGGCGTTAAATAACATTGTATCGCATCTATGAAATTGAATAAACCATTTTTTATTGTAAATTACCACCAAAATACCTGAGTCTCAATTAATTTATTCCCTGATCGAGTCTCGAACAAACAAATATATTGTAACGATATTCGGACCCGTTACAATATACATATATATATATAAGAGAATAATAAAACCGTGATTGGTTATCCCTCTCCCCCGAAATACGCCTCAGATAACGCAGTGACGACGAGAATGGGATCATAAACAAAAGTATGCCAATTAGTGATCAAGGCTTCAATTGGGAATAAATCAGTGATCTCGTGTACCGCAGACGAACATTTTGGATTTATACGAAAAATAAATCGGTGTTATCGGGTATATATGGTAAACTTCAGGTGGAAATCGGCGAAAACGCATCCGTACGGAAAATAAGAACAATTGTGAGTGCGTTTTGAGTGTTTTCTCCTTCAGGAGAAAGGCCCGTTCCTCAAGATTTTTACGAAAATCGAACTAAGTGCTCCAGAATTCGATGTGAGGATACCGAAGATGGCGGCTTTCTGGGTAGGCCAAATTGAGCAGTTGAAGATAGGCGAAAATTGGGAGGCATTTTCCCAACATTTAGAGGCTTATATAACGCTGAACGATATTCCGCATGGGAAGAGAGCCGCACTGTTATTAACGAGACTTTCAGTAACAGTGTTTGCCGAATTACCGGGAATAACGGGATCAGCACTGCCGTCGACACTCACATACACGGTATTAAAAGAAAAAATCTCAGCTTATTTTAATCTTAAACCAAATGAACACCTTCAACGATACACATTCCGAGAGCTTAAACAAAAGCCCGGCAAGACAATACAAGATTATATACAGGGTGCACCAGAGAAACTTACTTATTTGAAAGGTCAATAAAAACAAAAGTACTTCAATTATTGTTTTAAATTTTTTTTTATTTGAGAATACAATATCCCAATTTTTTTTCATGCAGTCTTGAAAATGACATCGGATAAATGGCGACCGGTCGGGGAAATGTTGTCGCAACAAATTCATTGAGTCTCGTGCTGTGTGTGCTGTGGCTCCATCTTGCTGAAACCACACGTTCCTAACGTTCATTTCTTCGAGTCTTGGAAGAAAAAATTCCTCGATCATGTTCCTGTAACGAGCTCCATTCACGGTAACTGCGCTCTCGTTTTCTTAAAAAAAATGAGGACCAATTATTCCCATTACCGACATCGCACACCAGACAGTAACTCGCTCACAATTAAGTGGCTTCTGGTGAAGCTCACGTGGATTTACACCACACCAATAACGCATGTTTTGCTTGTTGACGCAGCCGGAAATGTGGAAGTGAGCCTCGTCACTGAAAAAAACGACCGCGTCTTCAGGCAGGTTGTCAACCAGCATTTCACATGCATTTTACGGGCAACAAAATCGCGTTCAGTTAATTCTTGCACAACAGCCAATTTATAGGGATGAAATTGAAGGTCTTCATGGAGAATTCGTCGAACAGTGGTGTCAGAAATTCCCATAGCAGCTGCGTGTTTGCGAGCCGAACGCCGGGGAGAACGCACAACTGACTGCCTTACTCTTTCGACATTTTCCGGAGTTCTGATGGTCCGTTGAAGTCCATTTCTGGGTTTAGCGACACTTCCACACTCCCGAAATGAGTTAACCCACGACAGAATCGAATTACGGCCAGGAACGAGTCTGTGAGGAGGAATTTCAAAGCGCGCGCGGAAGGCACGTTGCGTAGCAACAAGTGAGCGACCGTTAGAAAAGAAGCTCTCGACTGCGAAGGCCCGCTGCTCTCTAGACCAGAGCATGATGGCAACTGACTGGAGGGAGAAACAAACTTGGGAACTTCCCCCTCCAGATGCGCCCCCTCTCGCCCCTCTACCCACCCAACTCACCGCGCGGGAATTTTTTCAAATAAGTAAGTTTCTCTGGCGCACCCTGTACTAGCTTTACGTATTATAGCCCAAAAATGCGCGTTCGCGACAACGGATATATACACGCAACTGAAGGCTCAATTGATATCAGGTGTTCTAAACAGACGGGTGCGATACGAACTCTTGAAAGAATCGTCGAACACACTCGAGGGTCTCATCAAGTTGACAAAATCTGCGGAGTTGGCGGACTCAAAATCCGACAGTTTTGAAATCGCGCCCCACGCGGTTCAGACACTCCCATCATACGATAGCACGGACTCGCACGCCGTGCGGCACGCGCCTAACCGAGGCGCCGGTCGCGGGAGCTCCAAGTGGCAGACCGGCAGTCGAGGATATCAGCGCGGAAGAAACAACGAGATATCATGGCAAGCAAACACAAATTAAGGGACGATTTGTTACTGTTGCGGCAGGAAAAATCATATGCGTTCGGAATGCCATTTACGAAATAAATATTGCAGTGAATGAACAGGGACACATTTATAAGATGTGTAAAAAAAATACTAAAAAAATAGCTCAAAATTACGTGGACATCGATACAGCAGACGAGGAGATGGGTATCAATAGTAGTGCGAAAAACGAGAAAAATCGTTTCGAAACTAATATTTTTCTTGTAAGAACCGAATACCGAGCCGACCATTTTGCAAATAATTTAGCATTTGATCATACAACTGAGGTTATAGTGGACCCTCACTTCGAAGCAATCAAAGTAATCGAGATACCATTGAAAATGGAAATTCAGGCGCCAGGCCGACCATAATTTCAAAGCAATGCTACCACAATTTCTTCTCGCGTGTAGCATTAAGCGCATCGAAAGTAACGCGGCAAACATATAATAAACTACCTATACCGTACGTGGGATATATAGAAGTAACAGCAGAAAAAATGATATTTAAAATAACTTGATACTGCATGTAGTTGAAAAAGGACTCCACCTTTGCTGGGCGGAAATTGGCTGAAGGTTTTTGGAATGTGGCCAATCCCGTTCCAAAACAAAATACACACGGTAGTTGCGAGTAAAGTAAATAATCCAGATGAAAATATGAAAAATGAAAGAAACGCCAGAAAGAACACACAGATAAATTAAAACGTTATTTCCCTAGTATTTTTGACGCGGGAATCGGAAAGTTCACTAGAGGAGAATTAAAGCTATCACTCAAGCACATCTGAAATTCCTACAGCCAATAAAAATACCGTCGTCATTACGCGAAAAGGTTGAACAAGAATTGTCAAGGCTACAAGCGCTTGAGATTCTACTCTCTGGTAGAATTTAGTGATTGCGGTACACCGGTAGTGCCAGTATTGAAAAGCAATGGAGCCGTGCGCCTTTGCGGCGATTTCAAGGTCACCCTAAATAAATACTTGGAGATCGATCACTGTCCTTTACCGCGAGCAGAAGAAGTATTGGAAATCCTCAGAGGAGGAAAGTTGTTTACGAAACTCGACCTGTCAGAAGCATATCAGCAGTTGCCCCTATCAGAAAGATTTAAAAAAACTTGTCGTTATGAGTACACATATTGGGCTATTCATATACAATCGATTGTCTTGCGGGGTATCCAAGGGCCCAGGTTATTTTCAAAAAAAAATTCAAAGAGCAACATTATTATTAGGATTGTCAAGAGTAATTGTTTTTATTGATGATATCCTAATAGCAGGCAACTGATAAGGATTCTCATTTACAGAGACTTCCAGAAGTGATGAAACGTTTTAGTGAGGCTGCTCTGCGGTAGATATTCGAAAAATGTAGCTGTTTGCAAGAAGAAGTTGGTTATTTGGGATTTCGGATTAATAGTAAAGGCATTCGAGCGTTAGAAGACAAAATACAGTGCGTCAAAAAAGCACCAGCTCCAAAAAATGCTTCAGAATTAAGAAGTTTTCTAGGGCCCATTCATTATTATAGCAGATTTATAGAAAAGATGGCACAAAAATTGCGCCTATTATATGTATGTTTGGAACAAACGAAATTCAATTAGACCTATGAATTCACTCGAGTTGTTGAAATGATCAAGAGAGAATTGTCCCCGGATAAAGTTTTAGTTCACTTTGACGCAAACAAAAAAATTATTCTCACATGCGATGCCTTAATATATGGCATTAGTGTGGTACTCGCCCACCGGGACGAATGTGAGGTGGACCGCCCAGTTTGTTTTGCAAGCCGCTCACTAAGCGCCACGGAAAAAAAATTATTTGCAGATGGACAAAGAAGGCCTTGCGAAATTGTCTTGCAAACAGACTCGGCGGCCCTCACTCGAATCTTCAGTCCGACAAAAGCAATACCGGAAATAGCAGCGGCATAATTGCAACGGTGGGCAATATTCTTAACACCATTTCGATATACGATTAAGCACACCCGAGGAACGCAAAACTACGCAGACTGGTTGAACCGGTTAGCACTGTTGGAAACGGATGATCACGCGAAGGATTTCCCGGTTATACAAGACATAGCGTACACGTATATATATATGAAACAAAGGAGTTTGATTTTGCTACATTCAATGGGAAAGACGATTAAAGAGCAACCCGTGGAGATAAAATATTGAGCAATATGATACGGCGTTGCGTAGATGGATGATCAGAGGAAGAGAACGATCATGCCGAGTTAAGACATTATTTGGAACAAAGGTGACGCTTCAACTTTTAAAAAACTGCCTTCTGTGGGACCATCGTGTTATCATCCCAAAATAACTGTGACCGTTGGCCTTAAAGGAATTGCATCACAGCCATTTTGGCACGACACGTATGAAAGCATTGGCACGCTCATTTATATAGTGACCTGGAATAGATAAAGAAATCGAAGAGATAATGAAAAAATGTCGACCATGTCTTGAAACACGGAAAAAACGCTCGAAAATTACGTTAACCCCCTGGGCGTGGCCATTGTCGGCCTGGCACCGAGTGCACGCCGATTTTTTAGGCCCATTGTTCGGAAAGATGGTGGTGGTGGTTGATAGTCACTCCAAGTGGCTGGAGGCTGTAGTAGTACCGTCTATGAACGAAAATAATACGGTGTCGGTTTTTGAAAACATTTCTGCGAGACATGGATACCCGGCCCACTTGGTCACCGACAATTACCCACGTTTCTTGGAACTAAGTTCCAAGACTTGATGAACGCAAATGAAAATCTTTTTATGGACGCGACGCAGTTATGGCTAGAGAATATAAGCAGGGGGGAAGCAGTTCTGGGTTCCGGGAAAATTATAAGAGTTTTGACCTCTGGAGTCACGTACCTTGTAAAAGATGGAGATAAAGCGTCATGGAAAAGGAATGGAAGTCAGTTAAGAAAATGTAACAACGAAGTTTCGAGCGAAGAAAAAATAAGCATACAGGAAGCATAGATGAGGCTGAAACCACAACGATGCGTAGGTCAACGCGATTGCAAAATGAGAAGTAAGACGTGCGATAGCCGTAATACGGTCACGTGAGCGATTTGGTGGGGGACAACGGAAATTCTCCGACCCGAACATCGGGTACGATGTTTGGGTACTCGAAAGTAACGGGTATCCGTTTCTACATCGTACTATATACGAACGGGTTCGTAAATCGTACGAACATCGTTCGGGTACGATGTTTGGGTCGAGTCAGGTACTCGACGGGTTACGTTTCTGCATCACTCGCCACTATCAGGTATCCGAATTTGGTCATCGGGTACTCGCTAATTTCGGGTACTCGTGAACGTCGAGTACTCTTAAACTTCGGGTATTCGTTACGGGTGTGCGGGTAGCAGAATGGGTCGGGTCGGGTCGGGTCGGGTAACTAGACTATGATTCGGATCGGATTCCCGAGTTCTTCGAATCCCCACGATCAGACCGATGTACTCGAACTCTATCGAGTACCCGAGTTTTTCAATTACTTGTCTTACATTGGGTTGGGGAGACAGGGGTCAAAAGTAACAAATTTTAGTTACGGGCTCGTATCTTGGAAACAGATGATTGTGTAAAAATGATTACCCTATGTTAAAAGAAATTTTGCTGGCTACAATTAAAAAAAAACATGTACCTAACGTAAATAGACAATTAATAGCGCCATTTTTTTAAGTCCGGTGTTACTTTTATCCCGTTTTCGGGGCTAGTTGTAACATTGCTGGGGCAGGTTGTAACAGGAGGGGCATGTTTTAACAGCATTAAATAAACCGACTTTTTAATTGAATTAAACTAATAAATATTTTTGTAAATTCTTTATTTAAGTTAAGTATCAATTATTTAGGCATATCAATCACATTTGCAACTTCTATGGTCCCCGCTGGAACACCTTTTACAGTTTCTTCACGAATTTGAAAAGCCTCACGTGGCAAATGTATTCACGAACGACTGATCTGTATTTACGATTTTTTTCCAATACAGCTAATTCAAAGTAATGCCTTTCGAAGTGATGCCTCTTTCAGAACGTCTTTTATGAGTCCTTATACTGCAACATAGTAGTTGTTTATAAGGTAGTAAAGTAACTAATGCCCGCGCGGTAAAGGAAAACTACTTACAGTAGCAACCTTGGTACAATAACGCATAGAAACCAAGTAGGTATGCGCACGAAACATGAGGCAATTAAGGGGTACACTGGAGAATTGTCATTTTTTTTTAATTTGCTTAGGATATGCTTTGAATCGTCTCGAACAAGAGGAAAAGTCTGTTGACTGTAAAACAAAGGTTCGCAGGCCCGTGTGCGAGACGTCGACAGTTTTTCTCGTAACACAATTTACATTTGAGCATTTTTCACACAAATATTGAGCATTTTTATAAAATAACATTTCAAAGAGAAATACGTCCGGGATTTTCCATGAGTTTATTATAACATTAGTTATTAACAAATGATTGTCCTTTTCTCTGTCAAAAATTGAGTTTTTAGTTTAAATGGTTGCCAATTACACAAATATTCATATTTGCAAAAACCCCTACGCATTTCTTCAGATATACTCAAGTAAATTAATTGATTTCAATAAAATTGTCTCACTTTAAGTTTGCGTCAATTTGCGTGCTGCAGAGCGTCTCAAATTCAACATGCCTCGCGAAAATGGCTCCAGCCAACATTTGGAATAATTTTTACCAAAAAAATTTTTTGTTCGCTTGAACATATGACTTATAACATCCTTGAATATTATTATCCTCTCACTTAGCCTTCCACCAAAAAAGTCACTTTATTTAGACGTTTACAGTGGTGTAAGCTCTTAAAACGAAACTACAATGGCTCGGTATGCCACCTATACTACTATGTATGAAACTGTCGTGCTATGCGTTATTTGTTTAAAGCTAAAACCCGGCTGCCATCGCTGCGGGGAAAATATTAACAAGTTACTTTCTACCCCGTCAGCTTGTTCCTTTTAGCCCGATGCCTCGATATCACATTTGTATTTTTATTTAATTATGTATTAATTTTACGGTAACAAACTCAAGCTGATATCGCAGCTAATTAAAAAAAGCATCGAATAAAAAATATCAACATCATTTAATAACTTCAATTAAACCACAAATCAAGAAATTTCGATAGTCAAAAAGTTCGTTTACATGGTAAAGTGGGCCGCAGTGACGTAACTTCACCGTGCGGCTCGTGAACGAGGACTAGTCGTTATGTGCGCGTCCGCTACTACTCAAAGAGTTGAAAAACTGTTAATATGTAGATATAATGTTTATAGTTTAGCAGCAACACTTGTTAGTTCTTACCCCTGTTACTTGTAGCCAGCGTTGCGAAATTTGTACTGAAAAAGTGATGCATTATTCATTCGTTTTTTAATCGGTAATGAAAAAATATTTCATTACGGATCAAATTTTTTTTTACATTACACCGATTTTTTTTACATTACATTCAGTAATGTAAAAAAATCCATTACTCATTACATTATATTTTGTAATGTAAACAATTTCCGTTACTCATTACATTGGATCATTTAATGTAGAAAATGTCCATTACTAATTACATTATATTTTGCATTGTAAACCCTTTCCATTACTCATTCCATTGGAATTTGTAATGTAAAAAAATTACATTACTTACATTCATTACATTACATTTTGTAATGTGAAGCATTTTCATTACAAAATTCAATGTAATGTGTAATGACAAAAGATTTCGTTACACATTATATTGTAATGGGTAATGGAATTTGTTTACATTACAAAGTGTAATGTAATGAGTTATGAGATCTTTTTACATTATAAAATTGAATGTAATGAGTAATGCAATTTGTTCACATTACCAATGTAATGTAAAAAATCTCCATTATTCATTACAAGGTAATATGGATTATTATTCGTTTCCCATCGGGTTGGATCGATCCGGTGCAAAAACCGCTGTCCCTAATGGGACACGAATAGTAATTCTTATTGTATTGTAATGAGTAATGTAATTTTTTTACATTGCATTGCACTAGTAATGTCAAAAAATTCCATTACACTTTACCTTATATTTTGTAATGTAAGAAAATTCCATTGCTCATTACATTACATTTTGTAATGTAATGAAAATCCATTACTCATTACATCGTAATGAGTAATGAAAATATTTCACATTACAAAATTACAATGTAATGAGTAATGGGAATTTGTGACATTACTGAACGTAATGTAGTGGGTAATGAAATTTTGTTTCATTACAAAATATAAAGTAATGAGTAATGAAAACGCGAATGCATTACAAAAAGTAATGCATTATTTGCAACCCTACTTGTAGCCTCTATCTCCCCTATACTACTCGATAAGCCGTGTTACCGGAACACAATTTTAAATTCCGTTTTATAGTAGATAGCCCCACGAAAACTTACTACAACGGACGAAATAGACTCCAGCTTTATGTTCTTAACCTTTCGTCGATACGTTGGAGATCATAAAAATAATTGATTTATTAATTTTAATATTTTTGTTGTGTCTATTTTTACAATTTTTCCGGCAAACTTCTTTTAAGGCACTCGCATTTCAGGAAATATGGAGATATTTGAATGTCAAATGTCGAGTTTTGATTAATTTGTTCAAGCTCTAACTGGTAATTTCGGCGACTCTTTGTTCTTAATTTAATTGTTTCGACATTTTTAAATTTTTTTCCCAGAAAAAAATCTCTGAAACTGATAAAGATATTTTCAATTCTAAAACGTCAATTGGGAGCTACATTCTTCTCGCTTCGAATAAACGCAGGGCGTTGACATTTACCCACTCACAAGAAAACGTTGCGAGGTCGATGTCTCCAATTTCGATGAAATTTGGCATGCTTATCGAATGGGTGAAAATAGGCGACACGTATTTTTTTTATATTGGCGGAACCCGATTTTTAAGGGTTGAAACGAACCCCCGAAAATTGGGGTGTTTTTCGTTCTTCGTCGATAACATTTTAACGGTACGAGATATGAAAAAACTTCAAATTGCAGCAATGTTAATTTTTTCGTGTACACTACATTGGAGAAGAAAACGATCAAGATAGCAACAAATTTCTTATTGTTTATTGCAAAAATGCAACTTTTCCAATCGTATTTCAGATAATTTTAAATCGATTGGGATGTAAATTTGTAAATGTAGAGAATGAAGAAGTCCGGGTCTTTTCTTTTTCCGATATCTCACAATTAAGGGGTTGAAACTGCCCGTTGTTTTTTTTCAGCCAAGAGCATCGTATAATCAGCTAGCTGTTTGGCATTTCGGTCTAAATTCACGTCAATATATGTTCGTGTTATGGAGCAATTGCCTATTTGTAACACTCCAGCACCCCCCCCCCCCCCCTCCACCAAACGGTCTCCCTCTCGAAAAGCAAACGTTCAAAGTTCTTACCGTGCGGCGTGGACGAAAATCTGTAGAAATCAAAATGGGTTGCAAAGAAAGTACAATGAGTCAAAATAGTCATTACACATTTTCTCGTTTTAGTGGAACGACACTCTTGAGGGGTCAACGCACCCTTAAAAACTTTGATCTTTATTCTTTTATAGCTCGTGAACGGGCCGAAATAAAAATAAAGTTCGAAGGAAAAAAATGTGGTATTCTTCGACTACTGGACGTTCATGATGATAATGACGAGTACAGCAACGAATGACGTGTTGTTTATTGCAGTAATTCGTGAATTGCTTGTGAACAATTACTTATTATTAGGCAACATCGAAAGAACGATCAAAAATCTAAAAAGAAAAATAGCTGATCCGAAAACGGTTACAGCACCTGATAGGGAGAATGAAGGACAAATAACCGCAACAACTTCCCTTCCATACCTTCAGGGCATAACCGATCGCATAGGGAGGGTCCTTGGAAAACATAACGGGCGAGTCATCTTCAAACCTCAGAAGAAACTAGCACAAGTGATTCCGAGTGCAAAAGACCAAAGACCACCATTAAGTGCACCAGGAGTATACAAGATACCCTGCTCATGCGGTAAAGTGTACATAGGAGAAACCGGGAGGAAGATCAGTACACGGATCAAAGAACATCAACGGTGTATCAAATATGGCCATATTAAACAATCAGCGCTGGCCGAACATTGGATGGAGACTGGTCATGCCATCCAGTTCGACAAAGCCCAAAGCCTGGCCCCATCAAACAGCCATTTTTCCAGGAAACGCCGAGAAGGCTTGGAAATCCGAAAACATCCGGACAATCTAAACAGAGATGGAGGATATCACGTCAATCCTATTTGGCACACCGTCCTCCCGGTTTTTTAATTGACCAGCTGATCAATTAAAACATCTGATTGGCTGGTGCAGCGATCCAGAACGATGACTGCAACTATATAAGGAATACCTGAGACACGAGAGCTTCAGTATCGGAGCTCTCAGCCCTGATAATGCAGACTGTAACGTTTGCGAAACGTCGGCACAACGCTGATCCTCAACACGGCCTCCATCCGGAAGCCACATACTCTTCTCAAATCTTCAGCTTATTAGGAATACGATGACACAAAATAGCTATCCGATCTCTTTCACTGAAAAAATAACAAAACAAAGACTTTCTACAATCAACAATCAAAAAAGAAAAATAATAACTTTGATTCCTCTAGACTAATAAATCTACCATACACGAAAAACATCCATCACCAATTAATTCGTCTTTTTCAACAATATAATATAGCACTAATCACAAACAATAAACACATCATTCTATTGATTATAGGCTCTACAAAAGACAAAGTAGATAACAACAAAAAATCCATTATAGTTTACAAAATCGACTGTAATGATTGCAATTCTACATATATAGGCCAAACAAAAAGATACCTAAAAAATAGAATCAATAAACACAAAAATAGCCTAAAACACACCACCACAATACACACATCCCTAGCACAGCACGCAATAGAAGAAAAACACAAATTTGATGAAGTAAACATTTTAAACAATGAAAAATGGCTCAAAAAAAATTGATCCTCTTGACACAACACATCAACCCCAAAATTCCTGACACGACACATTATTTTTTTATAAAAATAATTCTTAACATGACCCAAGAAGTTTTAAACTCCAAAACTCTTGACACGACACATAACATTTTAAAAATTCTTAATATGACACAGGAACTTTAAAACTTTTGCCACTCCATTGCCAAAAGGATCATTCTCCCTAGCTCCGGAAAAATTAAGTTCGCCACTCAGTTTCTCTCGAACTCTCAGAGACTTCACTACTCGACACGTAGAACAATAAAAAAATTCTAGTTTTCTTCCTTGTGCTTGGGAAGACATAGTTATTTTTATTTAATTAAATAAAAATTTAAAATTTCACTTGATAAATATCACGTTCAAAGGACATGTCATTAAGTAAAAAAAAATTCCTTTCCTTTTTTTCATAGATCGAACTAAAAATTCTCTTACAATATTAAACCTTTACAGATGATATAAATCGCCAAAAAACGATAAATCTTCAAATCGATGGGAATCAATACTCAGAATTAATCCTCCGATTGACCTCCCCAAGACAGAAATGCACCAGCATCTATTCTGTCTAATTTAATCGTCTTCCAAGCACAGACAAAAAACTGGAAATATCGACAATATTCTGGTTAGTCATTTGACATATTTCTTAACCTCGAAATCTATAACAGATAATATCACACTTTTACACACCACTCTTCCATGAAATAAAAACAATAAACTAACATGTGACAATACATTGCGCATACAACACCACCATTATTCAAACTAGAACAAAACTAACATATAATTTACATAAATCATTAACACACATTTATAACTCGTTTGTAACACAATGTACAATTACACAAAATCTTGTAAACTTTATCCATATAATTTGTAATTCATAATTTATAGAATAAATAAAATTCTGAAGAGGATCCGAATCAAGGATCGAAACTTAAACAGACAAACGTTTATTTCCATCGCAACCTTGGAAACTTTCGTTGGCCGAATCGAAGCCGATTCCATAAAAACAGTTATTCGTGAACACGGCCGCACACAACTCGTGATGAATTACAATTGTATATTTACGAAGAAATTCCACTCCGCTCACCGTATCAAAGGCATTATCTGCAGAGATGACAGGGTTTTTGGGCTGCTGCTGCAACTCACGAAACAAATAATGCAATCATTTTTTTTAACTTATAACGTAGTATCCCAGTAAACACAGTTCTGTGCCAGCAATGTAACGGCAAAGTAACTGAAAATAACGAGTAATGTTAACCGGACAGTACATGCAACTTACATGTAAGTTGCTATTTCCCACTCATGAGTAGTAGTACTCGTTATGTAATATTTTATGTAACCGTTGCATTTTTGTTATGTTACTTGTTTGTTGTACAACGCAACTGAAATGTAACGTACTAGACGCAACTGCAATGTACTAGAATATTACATGCAATTTACGTATAAGTTGTTATTTCCTACTCATAAGTATTGCTGGTTATGTATCATCTTATGTAACCGTTATACTTCAGTTACGTTGCTGGTTCATCGTGTAAAGTCCCTGCAATATATCAAGTAGTACAACATAACCACAATTTCGAAATGTAATATAACAGTGAACCTAGCTGTTACCTATCAGCTGATATAACTGCAGTATTACATTAACTTGAAGAGTTATTTAATGGTTGATATGAATGTTATATTACAAGTACATAAATGGTTAGATAACCGTTTATGTAAATGTTTTGTTACATTCACATGTATGTTTACGTAACAGTTGAAGTAAATTTAATGTTGTATTAACACGAAGGGTTATGTGTGATATAAATGTCATATTATGGTAACACGAATTATAATACATTTGGTATAAATGCAACATTACACTGTTCTCGGATGTTATGTTACCCTAACATTATGTTTACGACAAAGAGACACGTTCGCTACAACTGAAAATACAAATAATTTTACACTATGTTTCAATTATAATTTTCCACCAAGCTATATTCGTAATTACTGTCAAAATATGTTTAGTTATTGATTATATTCGACCTTATACATTTTATTGATTCATGAATATCTTTGAAGTCTTTTTATGAAATATGTGGCTAAATTTCCAAGTATAATTAAGCCATAATGTGATTTTAAATATTTCCATTGCGTCTCTTAATGGATAAGGAATAATTAATAGTGAACATAATATATATATATATGGAAAAGTGAAGTTCTTTATTTCAATAATTATGATGAACTACACATTATTTTTTACTTTGCCGATCGACTAGATACCATACGATATAATTGCACCAATCGTACTAATCAACTAAATACTAAAAATGTAACGAAAAATATAATTCATGTATCAATTGTTTTATCCAGAAACAGAGGTAAGTTGATATGACATATGCATACATTACGTTCAACGTAGTAGGACTCAACTTTCTTTTGTCTTTAACATCAACCCTAGTTTACAAAAACAAAACTTTAGAACGAAAATATATATACATGGATATAAGTAATATGCATTTATCTTTATAATAACTCTTTCGAGAATCATAGGAAGCTGTTTTGTCTAATCGGCAATGGTATATTAGATCGGTTTCGTAGCTACTCTCAATTCTCTGGAACTCAACTTCCTTCTGTCTTCAACATCAACCCGAGCTTATAAAAACAAAACTTAAATGTATATTACTTATATATATTTATCGTTATAACAACTTTTGGAAAATCATCGGAAGCCGTTTTGTCTAATCGGCAACGGTATATTAGATTTTTGACGCAGCACAACCCTTCGGCAGAATCTTTTTTAACTCAGCGCAACCCTTCGCCAGGATAATTCAGCAGTATCTATTGGGGAAAAAGTCTCAGTACAATCAATCAAGACAAAAAATATATATGGTTAATTAATCAACTCAGTATAACAAATTTCTAAATGGAATCTACTAGAATGACACTTTTTAGATTTACATACTGAAAATTAACAGCAAACACCAAATTTAACCTGTTTAATTGAAGCAAAACATTACAGATAACACAATATTTGCCATATGAGCTCCACTTCCAAAAAATAATATAATATGTTCACCTTCACATCACTCATAACCTGAGTCAAATCACGCGCATGTAAATTCGGATCAATATGAAATCTGTATGATATTCTTTTTTTCATCACTTAAATAACACTTGAACTGAAAAAAATGCCTCAGTACAATACATTTCTAATTGGAATCTACCAGAATGACACTTTCAAAATTATTTTAAAATAATCCACGTGGTCGAATTGAGGTTAAGCATGAGATTTACATACAGGAGATTAACAACAAACACCAAATATAATCAGTTCAATTGAAGCAAAACCTTACACAAAATATAATATTTATTGCCATATGGGCCCCACTGGCAAAAAAAGAATATAACTTTCACTTGAACATCGCTTTTATAACCTCAATCAAACCACGCGCATGTAACTTTGGGTTAATATGAAATCTGCATGCTATTCTTTTTTTATCACTTGAATAACACACATGATAGACACATTTATTCACGGCTTATTATATTTAATATTTCAAAATATTCTGAACGAAAAAGATAATGAAATAAAATAATGAAATAAGATTTAAAATAAAATAAGAAAGCAGCTTTAAAATAATGAAAAAAGATAATGAAAGAAAGCAATTATACCTTCCCTTCCAAAACACGGAAAACACGATGAGATGCGATGGGCCCGAAGCACGAGGCACGAGGCGCAACGGGGGTCACACATCGCAGAACACGGTGTATGACACTAGCGACGCTTATGGTGAATTCGTAAAGCTCACACGTACTTGTTATACGCTTTCTGCGTAACCATTACAGAACTTAAGTATATAATGTATGTAATCGCAATGTTATAGCGATTACGCTTTTTTGACAGGCTTCTTCTTTCACCGTAAAAAGGCTGGCCGCACACCTATAATTAACTTCCCCTATAATCTCCTCTAAATTTTAAAGTGCTAGTAATGCGCGCCCTTTTTCGTGCAATAACGTACCGGCACAGGCTCAGCAATATCCCAGGCAACATAAATGTCTAATTGACGTCGATAAGTTACCGTTCTCAGGTTATCTTTAAGACACGACCGTAAGATAACTATTCGACATCTTTCAAATGACATCCCGTATAATGCTGCCGTAAAGTTATATTTTTTATATCTTTCGGTGATCAAAACGGATGTGTAAAAGATATCACACAATGTTATCCAATTGATAACTTTAAAAAGTTTTTAAAGTTATCTATTTCGTGTTATCTATTATATCTAGCTCAACATTATCCAAAGAATATCATAAAGACGAATTACGTAAGACGTCTTTTTCATGACATGTTTCAGATATCGGTAATAGGCTGTCTTTTAAGATATTTGGTATTGGAGGGAAATAGTAAAAAGTCATCCAAATGTTGTCCTAAAAATCACATCCAATGGATCGCTTTTATCATAGTGCTAATGTAGCGTGTCATATTTTATTTCACCGGCAAAAAATTGTGTGTAATAACAAGTAGTTGAAAAAATTAAGGTGTTGAAAGATATACACGTGAGTGCCTTTTATCCTACTATTTTTTTCGCCTCTGTGAGTATACATACGTGTTTAATGTGCTGTTTTTTAATTCTAAAAGCGTACGTCTGCTTTTGAGGTTATTCACAGGATCGTTTGGAGCATGGCAACCACCAAAAGATGTGACGATAACGGGAGAGAAGTCGAATAACGACTGTACCGTTTTTATAATATTAAATTACATTTCACTTATAATGAATTGATCGATGTTTTATTTATAATCACCTAGCCCACTTCGAAACTGACATAACAATATCTTATCAATTTCTTCATTATAAAAATTAACTTATTAACAGCCTAGATAATAGGTTAATTTTTATAAATAAATGGATAGGGTATTGTTATACGTATATATTGCCAATAAATATATATCTTTTTAATAGTACTCTTTGATGCCGTTTAGATGTAATTCTGTTAACCTCATTCGGATGCCTATTAGGCGATTTTTAGATGGCAGTGGTATCTTGGCATTTTTGTGCCTTTAAGAAGATATCGTTCAGATATATCGATTTGATGACTTTGCGCTAACGTACCGACAACCGAAAAGATGCCTTTTGTCGACACTTTGTTAACCATTAAAAGTTACCGTATAGTTAACTATCGGACACAAATAGGTTATCTGCCAAGCGGACATAAGTGATACGTTTTGTAGTACAAAACGGCTTCTTTTTGGACGACCAAAAAGTTATCCGTATCCGTTTCGCGATATCTTTTAGATGCCATATAGATAACCTTTTGCTACCTGGGATGCCCACCACTGGCCCTGCATGGTGGCGGGAATTGTTTAAATCGAAATTCGAGGTCGTACTAATAATAAGTCTTATTAAGGATGTTTGCGCCATAATCATAATAGTACAAAGTAAAGTCAAAATCATCAGATACAATTTTTAAAAGATAATTTCTTGAAATTTTGCGCGAATCTTCTTGACCGTCATATTATGTGTATAAAAAATTTAAGAAGGATTCACAGTCTAGTAATCGAGATATTCAGTGTTTAAAATTGCAAATTGAACGTGAGGTCTTATAAGAAGTGACGAAAAAAGATGATTTCTTACAACAAATAACACCATTTCTAGACGGTCAGACTTTCTCAAATTTTACTCATAATTGAGCATGATTGTTAAGAAGATTTATACGAATTTAATACAACCAATCTTTAAAATCACCTAACGCGAAAACATCCTTAAGGTACTAGTCCAAAAAAGAATTTTGAAAAATCGATTTTTTACATTTTTCATCTCCTTAGAACTTCAGAAATCAACACGTAAAATATTTCTGAGAAATTCGAGTTATCAAGAGTTGCGGCAGCGACTCAACGCCATAAGAGTACACTACAAGAATATAACGAAAAAAAGTTGAAACGCGATTTTCTCGAAATGACGTTCTTTCAAATGGCCGACACAATCTCCGGACTCACTTGACTCATCTTGGCGCATTTTGTTTGTTAATATATCCTGCACAACAATTTACCACAATTTGTACGAAAATAAAAATATACAATTTTGGCAAGAAAAAAATAAGGAAAAAAGTGGTAAATTTTTGACAATTCGGTTCAAACATCCGCCAATTTTTTTGTTTTCATCGATTTTGTATTAACTGTGGTAAAGTGTTATGTACGAAACCTTTCTCTTTAAAATGCTTTTTGATTTTTTTTTGTCTCAGACTTGCCAATCCTGAGAATAACTGCCGGCCATGGGGCCAGGGATTATTTTCAATGACGCAATTTTGGCGCCTTCTAAAAAAATATTCAATGAATCAAAATAAACAATATTTTTTTGTATTTCAGAATGTTGAAACAATATTGTAAAAGAATAAGTGTTATAGCTACATCCAATAATGGAGCTGAAAAAACATCTTAAAAATTTTCTTTTTTCGGCCTAAGTTAATATTAATGTTAACATACATTATCAACCATAGGATAACTGACAGGTAGAGGCTTACCGAGAAGTTGGAAAAACCCGCCCTTAATCGTACAAAATCGGGAACGTTTCATAACATTTACTTAACCTGAATATTATTAATGTTAAAATCACATCGTTACAGGTATGATATGTAACGGTTACGATATGTTGGCTATGTAACTGCAACATTTGACCGTTTTAGAACATTCACATTATGTACGTATTACCATTATGATACTCACATGGTTGTAACAATGTTATGTGACTGTTGCAAGTACTGGTTATGCAACTGCAATATTGCAACATTTCATAACACGTACATTACCTGAATATTACCAATGTTATCTTCACATTGTTATAAGCATAATATTTAACAGTTACAATATGTTGGTTATGTAGCTGCAATATTATACCCTTTCATAACGTTTTCATAATCTGAACATTACCAATGTTACTCACCAATGTTACTCACCAATTACCAATTACTCATTACCAATGTTACTCATATTGTTACACACATGTTATGAGACTGTTATACATTTTGGTAATGTAACCGTAATGTTACCATGGTACATTACATGGATATGACATACAAGTATCGAGTGAAACATTGCGGTGTTATTTCCACATTACATAACAGTTATGCTACACAAGTTTAACAGTGGGATATTAATTGTAACTTCCACGTTATATTGCCGTTACATGGCTGGTTTACTGACATGATTTAATATTTATCGTGAACTTTAATTGAACCAACAGCAGAACTAATCAACGAAAGAAATACATTTTCACAAAGAGCGACTATGGTGCAAAGAGCGGCTACCCCATGATAACCTTGAACTCGCCTTAGTAAAGATTAATAGCAGTTCTAGTAATAGCGTGTCGCCGTTTTTTTTTTTTTTCGTGTGTACTTATCAATTGGGTTCTAAGTCAGATAAATTCACCAACAATCATTATTGCTGCAGTTACGACGGAGAAGCCAGACATACATTTTGAGTTCCAAATACGAATAAAAATGTACGTTAATCCGGTGAACGTTATTCAACTTCCATCCATAGCGATCAGTGCTATGAATTTGCCTCGCACTCCAATCACCCAAGAGGAAAAACAGTTCAGTAAGGATCTAGAAAACATGATCATTGAAATGATGGATCAACCTATGGAAATGTAAGTCGAAACTGGTTTGGATTTTCTTTCACCAAATGAAATTCATGGACCAGCCGCAATAAAAGATGACAGTGAAGGAGATTGGCATGGACGACCATACCCAGATCCAAAAATCGATGAAAATGTGTGTACCCAAGATATAGAAGAATTGAGTTACGAATACAAGATAAAAGCTGTAAATTACTGGAGATCCGGGACAAATGGGAATAGAAAGTTATCATCAGTTCAAACGAAATTCAAAAAGGTGAATCAGAGCCGCAGTTCCGCCGGTGGGCCCATAGTATAAATAAGGGTGGCACCTACAAAGGAAAGTTAACAAAAATAGCTCACTACACGTTAAGGGGTGAGATACAGTCAGAGGCATGAAAAAACGAGTATTTTTACTAATTTTTTAAAATATTAAATAAGTTTGTTTTACAAAAATGGTTACACAGACTTTTTATGTTATATTTGAACTTGACTTGTACAAATTGTCGAAGAAAATTTTTGATTATTTATAAAAATATCGCGATCTCTGTCAGACCCCCTTCGGCATGTAGTGCTTTGCAGTGATCATCATAAAATTTTACTGGATCATCTGAAATAAAAAAACCAAAAAAATCACGAGCCTAATAATAAATCTAGCCCTTAATCGAAGTTTTTTTAATTAACAAAATGGCGGCTGCCGACAGATAACTTTTGATTTTTGACAAAAAAACGCTCGTTTATTGTTAATAAAAAATAACAATTTTCAACAAAAATGAAATTCCTTCGATTGAGGACTAGTTTTTAATGCTATCAATAAGCACACAAAATTTCATCAAAATCCATCGAGTTGTTTTTATTATAATGGTCACCGACTTGGAAAACATAATTTCGAGAAAAAGTTTTTCGATGTGGATACGGTATTATATATTCGTAAAAATTGAGCTCGATGGATAAAGCTAAACTTTTTTTAAATGTATTTTGATCCGGTGCATCCGAATATGATAATTTTTTGTCGAAAAGTCAAGCATTCAATTGTTTATAGCCAATTGATCATACAATTTTTCAAAAAATTAAAGTTTATCGGGATGAATTATTTTTTTTTAACATTTTGGGCAATTTTAAAACGAAAGTTTCCTTAGTAAAAGTTTGCTAAAGTTCATAGTTTTTGAGTAATACATTTTTGACAGTTTCTGAAAAAGTTTTCCAATTTTACACTTGATTTATGTATAGAAATACTAATTAAAAAATTACATCAAATCATCAATTCCTGGCCCATACAATAGGGCTCTGCCGATGTGGAAGCTTCCGAAATATCATTTTGTTGTTGTCTTCGAACTGAAATTTTTTAGTTACGAACAATACGATTTATAGAATATAATAGGGGGGGTCGAAACCGGTTGTTTGCAGCTGCCGTCCGCTACGAGTCATGGGGACCCCTTCACTAATTGTGGGATATCCCGGAAACTAATCAGCGGATTGACTTGAAATTTTCAAGGAATATTTTCGAAACATCATGAATTACTTCAAGGAACTGTTTTAAAAAATTTACGAAAATTCTGACTCCATCTCACCCCTTCAACAATTTCAATGATGCTTTGGACAAAAGGCTGCCTGTCCATGATATAGTTCTTTGACGATGGGCCTTACGTGCACGAGAAATTGTAGAAATGCCAGCCGTAAATTCCCAATCATGCGCTTCTTGGCTAATGACATTCAAAAACCAACATGGAATTGTGTCACGGAAGATTACTAAATATGTAACCAGACAACAATTATTAAACGCTGAAACAGCTATATACTTTATAGAAATTGTGAAAGTCAACATAGCCAACATTGGGGCTGAAAAACCATTTAATTCTGATCAGAGTGGATTCAATTTAGAGCTACATATAGGCCGCACATTGCCGAAAGAAGGGCAGAAATCCGTTGAAACAGTAGTGCAATCGAAAACCAACAACACACAGTTATACTATGCGAGTGGCAAGCTTTTGGCACCTATGTTGATAATTTTAAACGAACCTACTGGCAAATTTGGTCCGTGAGTGGAACAATCTATGTTTAGAGCCGAAAACATATTTCTATTGGCTTCGAAATCTAGAAAATTGACGATTAATCATTTCAAGCGTTGCTTCCAATAAAGTATATATTCCCAATACGGGTCCAAAATCGGGAATACTTCTGGATGCTTGGAGCGGTTAATGCCCAACTGCATTTGAAGAAATGGACATGCAAGGGAAATATATTAAAGTTTTAACCATTCCAGTAGGTTAATATATTGTACCAGTTTCATTCGTTCTGTAGATAATTACTTTATATGATAATTAATAATTCCTACAGGTTTAACTGGAATGATACAGCCCCTTGATGTTTATGGCTTCGGTGTATGGAAAAACTTCGTCAAACACTTTTCTGACGCAGTAATATTATACAATTACGACGTCAATCTGCATTTGAGAGACAATATTGTCAAGTTACAAACTCACACACATAACCGGTTTTCTTTTCCACGGTTCACAAACCTTTTCAAATATGCGTGGTACAAAAGCAGTTAGGAAGAAGAAAGACCACCAAACTTCGAAAATCCGGTAGAATTTTTCTTTTCACAAAATGTACCGACATGCAATATATGCGGCGAAGCAGCTATTATCGCTTGTGCGTGGTGTAAGAAATCTCCTTGTTTCGAACACTTTTATTATGACTATCATTATTGTAATAAGTATACACCATAAAAAACATAGAGTTCAAACGTCTCATAAATAAGTAAGCGTGAGCACATTTTTCGGATTATGTTGTAATCTTTAAAGGCAGTACGTATCGGGGGAGAATTTCTTCGTAAATATACAATTGTAATCCAGTTGTTTCCCGAAGCACGAACTCAGTCCGTTATTGCGAGTCTTGCCTGTCCACATTAGTGGAAAACTGAAGAGTGATTTTTCTCCAGTAATTCACAAATTATTGCAATAAACAATACGCCATTTGTTGCTGTACTCATCATTATCGTCATGAACGTCTAGAAGTCGAAGAATACAATGTTTTTTCCCTTCGAACATTATTTTTATTTCGGCCCGTTCACGAGCTATGGAAAGAACAAAGTTTTTGAGACTATTTTGACTGATTGTACTTTCTTTGTAACCCATTTTTATTTCCACAAATTTTCGTCCATGCCGCACGGTAAGAACTTTAAACGTTTGCCATTCGTGAGGGGGGCCGTCGGGGGGGGGGGGGTGGAATGTTAAAAATATGCAATTGCGTCATAACACGAACATATAGTGACGTGAATTTAGACCGAAATGCCAAAAGGTTAGCTGATTATACGATGCTCATGACTAAAAAGTAGCAGGGCCGTTTCAACCCCTTAATTGTGAGATATCGGGAAAAGAAAAAAATACATAACCGCACTTTTCCATGTCCAACTCCAAATATGCTCTCCACAAAATTTTCGTGGGCCTCACGGTTACGGAGATAAATAAAAACAAACTAATTACACTCTTAATTTCAATATGGCGGCCGTTTCTCACCTCCTACAGTCCTGGAAATTGAGTTTTACACCCATGGCCGAACCCCCTACGAAATGAACGAAAAAAATAAATCGCTACCCACCGAAACTGTCTAGTTGCCCTCTTTCGACGCACCACATAACGACTATTATTACTGCTGTCATGCAGAGTACGAAAAATAGGAAAACGACTCGTGACACGAAACCACGTGCATTTGATATTGTATGCCGTTAATCAACAAGGAAATAGTATATCTCCGCCATGGTATAGCGACGCACGCGTTTGTGGAGTGTGAAAAGTAATATAATTTTTGCTTATAAGTTTTGACAAAAAGAAATAAAAAAATAACATCATACGTTACAACATATTCGCGATAGGCTGATGCCAAACGGCGCGGTACAGCGGCGGCGCGGCGCCGGTGCGGTGCCGCTGCGGCGTCCTTCACAGCAAAATCCGTGGTGTGACACATGGTGCGCTGCGGCGCCGTGCATTTAACACGAGTAATCGCGCCGTGTGGCATCAGCCACAGTGAAAATATATACATATAAATAGACGTTGTCGATTCCTGTGTCGTTGCTATGTCAATAACTGGGCACGTCTCGAGGATAGGTAAATACCACTGGTTCGAAAAAATATAAAAAAATTCTTTTATGATAAATATTGTTGTTTACAATTATTAAAAATAAATGAAAGCTATAATTCTGACGTTTCAGTCATAATTCGTTTTATTTAAAAAATGAATAAAGTTGTATGTAAGAGAAATTTATGTCGGTAACTGCTTGTTAAATGTTTTAATAAAAAGCGAAAAATGTATACCTGAGTGACTAAAACTTCTGAAATCCTATATGCAAACACAATCGAGTCAACAAAGGCATACCTTCGCATAATTAGTTCAAACAGTTTGAACGCATGTGCCGGTTGGTGGGACGTTTAAATGGCGATTACTAGACTAACCGGTTCTGGCAGCATGACGATGACCCGTACAATAGCGTCTTATAACCTTACAAAATATTTTCTCGAAAACTGTACCAGGCACGAGAATTTGACGAAGTTCTTCGTCGAAATAAAATACTGATTATTAATTACTTAAAATAACTTCTACTCACCTTCAAAGTTGAGCTATATAAATTTGCAAAGTCGTGTGATCTGCTTGAGGGGTATGCATAACCTTGAAGTTAAAAAATAGATCGATTTTGAATATTGTGTTTTCATCTCAGGTATTGGGATGATAAGGTCGATCTTTCGCACGCAGATAGTATTCTCAGTGACGGACTAAGGGTGAAGGGCGGAGGGGGCGGTCCGCCCCGGGCCTCTGGTTCTGGTGGGCCTCTAAATCTCGAGAAGTCATTTTTAGTCAAATTCCAACCAAGGCCGAAATATATTCAGTAAAAGGCAGTTTGGGGTTGGAGGCCCCGTACGTATGCAAAATATAAACATAGGTAGGTAGGCACTAATTCACCTGTTATCAGGGGGCCTATTACGGTTCTCGGATGAGACTTCTCACTTCTCGCATTTTTATCTCACGTGAGTTTAGTCATGCTATTACCGATTGTTCGAGTGGAAATGTCACATCATTAGGAACTTCCGGCTAGTGATCTCACATTTTCACGACACCGTAGAAGGGGTATACTAGCACGCCTATCAAACCCAGCCCAAAACGAAAGACGTGCGCATCGACAAAAACAACCTCTTCTCTCGAATGAGCAACAATTTTAAATAGAATCTGAGTTTGCACCAAGAATCTCACCGAAAACCAAAAACAAATGTTATTAGATTTTATGAAAAAAGACGAAGATTTAGCACAAGGCAGATTGCGATACAGCCATTAAAATAAAAAAATACTGGTAATTTTTTTATCATATTAGAACATAAAACGGTTCTTATAATATAGTGATATAATTATTGTTTTATGTTAATAAATCGAACTATTATGCGATATATTCTTGTTTCGTTATACTGAAGGGATACAAGGCATCGCGCAGTGATCGTCGTATACGAACCATTCGATTTTCCCGATCTCGTAAAACCACAATCATCAGCAAATTATTCATCGTTATCGGATGACACTACTTAACTCGCTATGATCTCAACTTTAAGTTGCTGAATTTTATTAATTATTCGGCGTCGAGATGCTACCGTCTCTGAATCAGCTATTTCAGAGTAACTTGTGTTATGTGTTAGCTTTGGACGTGTCGTTGCTGCGTTAGGAAGACGCTCACGCATGCGCATTTCGATTTTTGACATGACATTTCGTGTCAAGTAAACTCACGTGAATAATCTCCCATTTTCACTAGGTGAAGAGAACCGTAATAGGGTGAGCTGCTCACTTTTGTCATTTTCACCCAAACGGAGAACCGTAATAGCCCCCCAGGTCATGATAGCAATTGTCAATAGAGCATAAAGCTCTACCTACTTATACCCAGCGCCATAAAAATGGTGGGCACCGCTCACTCTATGGTGGCTCTGGCGCGAAACATAAATACTAGATCCGAATAATAGAGAAAATTCGTAATAAAAATGACATACATAAGTACTAAAGAAATTACATCCATACCTAAAGAATAACAACAGGGGGAATCAACCAATCTGAACCTTACTATCGTAAAATTACATTATAACTTGTAACTTGTTAGAAGCCAAAATAAAGATAGTTGCTGCCGACTTGTTTTGTTATACCCACTATGAGCGGTTCTTCAAACCACCAGAAAACCTCTAATGCCGCCTGGTGTTACCGCTTACTGTCTAGTAAGTAAGCAACTACATCTGATGCACTTACATAAAAAAAATTATTAAGTATTTAAAACCATACTTTTCCAAGCAAATTGAACTCGGTTCAATTACTATACCCTTGCTCACCCCTAACAAAACCCACCAGCCACTAAAAACAAATTTTATCCACTAAAAAGGACGCCTAAACCTCCAATATACGTGGAATATCCACTAAGTTCGCAACACTGTTAGCCACTGCGGGAATTTCCCGACCCACGGTCTCACATACAGGTCTGGAAATGAAGCCACATTTCAATGATGCCATAAGGCACCGTTACAAGATTCACTTTTCATTCCGGTCGCCGCCACATGCGTCGCTCCTATCGAAGGATATCCCCCACCCACGGTCTTCTGTGATCTCATCCTACTTATAATTTCTGTGTCATGTGAACGATAATCTCGGTCCGTCTGTGATCTTATGCTCTTAAGGCATTTTATTCAAGAACTCGAATATTTAACAATTAATTGATTTTTGTCTATAATCAAGTAAAAATACATCCCCGTATACTGGTAAAATTGCAAGCCAATTTACCGAACTTTTAACGAAAAATGACTACTCTAAAACAGGTCTCATTTATACGGCCCTTTATGGAGATAACGCGCTGGCCACATTTCTATGTAATAATTTAAATACTAAATAACTCTAGATGCCAGATATAAACTGCTCGCACGTGTAAAAGATTGTAAAGATTTCGTAGCGACAATAAAAACAGCCGGTCACCGAATGTTTAGAGAAAATGTTCAGGATTAAACCTAGAAAAATGTAACTAGCAGACGAGTTTTCGTAGCTGCGACTTTTGAGATAATGGATCTATCATTCAGTTAAGTCTTCAGTAAGCGTATTATTTCTTCATTTGGTTTTTCATTCGTATACTCATCAAATATTCGGGGGCAAGGTCAACAGCGCAAGCGCCTCGATCTGGAGAGTGGGAGCGACAGACAGAAGATGTTCTGTCCATGTCACATATGTACCCGTCAACAGCTATGCCACGTAGTGACGAAAAATGTAAAGAAAAGTAGATCGACTTAGCGCGCCTAACATATCGTGGTCGTCGGCAAACCTGTATTATTAGTATGTGTAGTAAACCTGTATTATTATTAAATGGGTATTAAACCTGTATTATTATTAAATGTAAACCTGTATTATTATTAAATGGGACTTCAGTGAATCTTTGCCCTGTTTATCACTTATAATCTAATACTTTTTCACCATTTGTGTCTCGGTCGCATCATGCGAGCGAAGTTTTCTAAACAGAAATTTGTTAAAATATATCGTCGATCTACGATGAACCAAGAACGCCTAGTCAATCTGTTCATTCTATCAATTGAAAGGAAAGTTTCAAGGAAAATAAATTTCAACGATGTTATTGAGAAGTTCAGTTAAATGAAAGCACGAAAACATGTAAAATAGTTACAAAGTAAAAGCTTTTTTTTAAACATATAAGTACAGTAAAAGTTACTTTCTTCTTCATTATTTCTTTGCACTCTACCTGCTAGGTACTGTGTTGAATGCTGATCCGTATTCTAACTTTTTTACGCATATCATAAGTAGGTCGTATAGTAAAATTACATGTCATCAATAATACATCCATTTTTTACCAGACCTGGAGCCTCATTTATATGCCGCCCCGGGCCTCCGACGGGCTTAGTCCGCCACTGAGTATTCTTGACAGACAGTCGTCGTGATATGACACTGTTTTTTTTATTGTGAAATATATATAAACAACGTGATCAGTGTCATTTAAGCTCAGGACTGTAGACTCCGCAGATTCATCTAAAGCAAAAAATTGAAAAATATACTCTTAGTACAATAGTGAAGCTACAAACCAACCGGATACTTTTTCAAATTTTTTTAAAATTTGCATGAATTGCACTTTTTGAAATAAATTTCGGTTTTCAATAAAAAATAACGACTTAAAACCTTTGTTATTAACAAACGAAGGAACATATGATAAAATCAACTAGTCTGTAGATTTAATATGGTATAAAATATGTTCTGGCAATATTTGAACTAAATGGGACGATTACATTTTGAGATATGACGTACGCTAAATTGCAAAGTATACTTTCCAGATAAACGCAAGAGAAGGAAATGTACTAAATCCACCTTTTCCATATTCAATTTTCGTATGAATGTTTGGGTCTGCTCAATATGTTCGGCGGATCTTTATGGTTTCGGGTACGGGCAATACGAATAGGAAATTCATTTTTATCTAGAATTGTTTTTTTTCGTTATAAGCAATTTAATTGTTATACTGCCGATTGTGACGAAAAAGTGCATTTTGTAGAAAAAAGTTTTATATAAAAGAGGTTTCGTTTTTAATTGACAATAAAAAATGTCTCTTTCATTTTCTTGCGAGCTCCATTAGTAATGAAGATATAACCGTATAACAATTCGTATAACAAACCGTATGACAAGTTATAACCGTATAGCACGGTATAACAATCAAACAGCCCGGTTGGACAACGTCATATCAATGCCCTTAGAAACCATACAGTGCACCGCGCAGCGCTGGAGCCGTAACGCAACGGGACGTTCTGACCTGCTCCACTAAAATCATCATAACTCGGTCGATTTTTGGATTTTTTATAAAATCTTGAAACCAAATCAAAGTTTCAGACTCTACGCAATAAGAAAAAAAATAATAATAATTCCAGGGTTATGCATACCCCTTAAGGTGATGATTGCTGGGCCTACTGCCGGATACCATTTAAAAAAAAACGATAAATCCTCAAAGTCTGTCAGACGTTTTTTAGCCAAGAATATTCTAAAACGATATGCAAAGAGTCTTGATTTTTGGCTTTGGTCGTGCCCCGATTTCTCGGAACGTATGCTTTACAAAACTGCCAAAACGGTTTTTATAAACAAAAAAATGTTTCTTCGTCGTGTACAACTTCAAGTTTTCTCAACTTTTTCCAATTTCTGCTTTGTGTCGTTGAGTGCTCGTATCTAATCGAAGCGAACATTCTTTTCAATTGTGATTTTCATAAACGACGTTATACAATTTGAAAGTTAAAAAAAAAATTCTGATATTTTTCCCCGGAGATGTAGGAGCTATTCTTAAAAGATCAATGATTCTGCGAAAAAAGTGACCCTTGATTATGGCTCTGAGTATAGATAAGTGTTTATTTGTTATGTTCTTCGTGTCATATCCTCACGAACCAAAAGAAAACTGAGCGGTATTCTCATTTTCAGTCACTCTTGTCCACATTTAGCGTATACAGTGCAATTTTCTCTTCTTATACTTCATGATTTCGGAAAAAGGGCAGGCTCGGGGTATATACACCCCTAGTAGCATTCGAGACCGAACCGATCGATATGTCGTTGTAGTACGTGCCGGCGTATTATATGTACTTGTGTAGATTTATCACCATGAATCGCAATTGAAAGTGTTCCCAAATGGCAATAAATAAGGCTTAACGGAAATCACGAAACAGCTACTATGAAATATTTTAAGATGTGCCCGCGAACTTCGATGGACGCACCTTTCAGTAGTGTTACTTTTTCCAACGCTTCGTTTAAGCAATGGTCCCTCGCTGTTCGACAAATTATCCTCTGTTCTCGACATCGAAGGCGATCCTGTGTCATTGCAGCGATCCACAATGCTTGCCATCCTCAATCAACAAGACCACGCAACTTTGACAAGTGAATGCTGGGGTAAAAAACACTTTCAACTGTGATTAATAATATATATTCGATAGCAGGTAAAAAACTCGCGCGCTGTTATACTAATTTCTAGAACGTCGAAACGAGAATACTGTAGACTTGTCCTGCCTCTCACCCGACTAAAAACGAGCATGCTTCCCCCCTCGTGAACAACGCTTGCGCGGAATACCGCACTATCGATGTTGGCTGTCGGAGCTACTCATAACATTGCTTCAAACTACTGTAACACGAATCAACAGCAATGCCTGTCGAAAACACGAACATTCTGGTTAATGCGTGAAACTCGTCGATCACTGAACTCACTGAACAAAACGCTTTCTGCTGAGTATGCAACTAAAGATCTAGAAATAATTTAACTCGCGTATTATTCGTAAAAAGTTGAGCTTTTTTATTCTTCGTACCACATTTCCATGCTTACGGACTTTCCAGAGCGCCCCTTCTAAAGAGTCTAAAATTAGCACTGAAAGTATGCGACTAGCCGGGATCGCTTTGTTCTGTGCTCCACAGAGCGAGATTAATTTTGCACCGAAAAAAAAACGTGATAACTTACTACTGACAGTTGTGTAAACAAAAACCGTTGTTTGTCTGTTTACCTTAAATATTTCAAACTCCGATCTTTCCGTGTAGAACTTAATAAAGAATCTATTAAAGATAATATACATTTTATTTTGGAGGAAATTTGCAAAAAAAAAAGAAATTTTCTGTTTCTGTTGGGACGAGCACTAATTATTTTTTATGCGCATCGTGTTGTAAAGCTGAGCACATTATTGTTTAACACGAAATAGTTATTTAGCTATTGAAATTCGGTTATTGTTCGGACTATGATTCATCAACCAATTACATACTGCAGATTGGAGCATTACTGATTATTTTAATTTAATTGATACAAAATATTTCTACAAAATTCTAATTAACCTCGAAATGCTTGTGATTTTTTTCGAACAATGCTTTTATGTACATTATTACTTTTTCAATTCAAACGTACAAAAGAAGTGAAATAACTTTTTATGCAAAGGCCAAGCACTTTTACTAGAAGTGTACACAAAATTGTCAAACCCTAGTAATACTATTTTTCTCAACATTTTATTTTACGAAACCATATTACGTTTATGATGAAAAGTTCGAATCACGATTATATAAAAGCACAACGTATGCATCACACAAATACTGTATGTATGTATCACTGGAAATGCTGTGCAACGACTGTTTTTCGAGGGCATTTTTTATTACTTGGCATTTTTTTATAACTTGGCATTTTTTTACTTGTTCGACTTTTTTAAAGGGATTTCATATCTTTTTGAAATAAATATATATACAGGGCTACTGGTTATTGGTCCCGAGCCCTTGAAAGGGTCGTAGGACATTTTCCGCTATCAATAACGTTACAAGGTTTTATGCAAAAGTCAACCATTTTCGAGATATCATTGTCACGGCCCCACACGACTCCTATTCCAAAACCCAGTCTCACGCCCTCATATTGCTATCAACCGTTTCCCACAGCTCTGACCTAAGCCTAATCTTTCTTCCTAGAAATCCTCATCAGAAACCTAATCTTTCTTCCTAGAAATCCTCATCAGAAACCTAATCTTTCTTCCTAGAAATCCTTATCAGAAACCTCATCTTTCTTCCTAGAAATCCTCATCAGAAATCTAATATTTCTTCCTAGAAATCCTCATTAGCAATCCTCTCTCTCTCTCTCCTCTCTCCTCGAGTCTGAGACCCACTCGCGAGTGCAACGAAGCGCGTGACATCCCTTCCACCTTCCTTATGGCCCCTTCGCTCAACCAAGCATTCTCCCCCTCGATCAAGAGCAGCCAGTTTCATCTCCGAGTCTCCTACCGTCACCACGTGCACTCCCTCGATAGTTAGTACTCGCCAATAAATATATTTATTACAATCGTCCTCGTCTCGGTGAATAGCACTTCGCGCATCCCTCAATCATCCGCTTTTTGTTTCCGCCAAATCGTGTGCGGTTCCTGTGCACACGATTTGGTGGAAACAAAAATTATACAACCCTCGAACAACTTCTTACGGATTTGTGACACAATTTCAGTACTCCAATAGAATTATTAGATCTCGAATTAGAACTTAAAGAAATAGCGCAAAGGTATAATAAACCGACAGCAGAGTACACAACCGGCACGCGCACAATTATGAAACGAATTATGGATAGGGTAGACGAGTGTGATATGCGTAATTAGGATTAACAATACCTCGAAAATCGGAATTAAGAAGTAAATAAATCGTTAACTAGGGAATCTTCCCCACGATCTTTTCGATAAAGTTAGTGCTATTTTAATGCGACAAGCAGTGCAACATTTCGACGAAGTGATACGAGAAACCGTTAACATAGAATATGAATTAAAAACGCGTCAAACGATTAAACAAAACCGAATAAGTTACGGGACTGGAACAAACAAAAACAGCCAATGTTTATTGTCCTAAACACAAAATTTATCTCTGTGAACATATTGCGGAAATCATCAATCAAGTAGCCGCGCCACCGCCAATTGCCACACATTTAAACATCTAAGAGAATAACGGAACGGAAAATTTAGCAATCGAAGATTTTTGAATACCTCACAATATGGATACAGTAGTTACGGAAATCACTCACACGACAGATAGCAAAGTAAACAACAAAACCCACGAAACCATTACCAACGGAGACAACACTCTCCGAGTCACTCTCGAGTTAACAATCGTTATTACACACATCCTGACAGTTCGCACGATGTCTAACGCAGTAATTCGCAAAACAGTTCCCGCGATAACTCTCGCGACCGAAATTCGCTGGGAATTACAAAAACTAAAACCTCCAACAGTATTAACAAATTCTGTTGATCTTAGAGAAAAAGTCACGAAATTTGTCGTTGATACCGGAGCCCAAATGAATCCAATTTTGTTTGCTAAACACGACATTTTTACAACCGACGAAAAACCCAAAAAATAAAATTAATATTGCGTTCCACAAGTGCACAGACAGGAAATCTACAACCATCCATCAGGAAAAGGAATACAACCATCGTTATTGCTATACAAGTCTCCTGTTGGGATAGTTCCGAGAAAGGAACAAACGAATGCGTATGTTAATTGATTTTAGGAAACTAAACCACTCTCGATGCAAACTAACTACCAAATATTATGAACAGCCTGTGAGATTTACATGCCGAAGAAACAACGAAAATATTTTATTTTGTATGAGCATATAATTCGACATATAATTCACTTTAGATAACGGCATACAATTCGCTTTAGAGACTGGGGGAGACTGCTGCGGGACAGCTCCGACGAATCCCGAAAATGATTTCATATATAGACATATATATATATATATATATATATATATATATATATATATATATATATATATATATATATATATATATATATATATATATTATCCGGGGCGATTGATAGGCGGATTTCCCTCGACAGATTCAATATAATGCGATAAGGGTACTCAGCTAGGATCTATGTTCTCTCGAGGTCGAGAACGTTCCCGCGTTGGCTCTTTCCTTGCTCCGGGATCCGACGTTCGTTGTGTCCAGGCAGCAGGATCGATTGTGGAAATTCTGAGCGGCTAGGCCAAATTTCCTTCTTCTGGACGAACTCGATTTTCGATTCTCTCGAGGCTCTAAGAATGTTGTCGAAATCGGTGTCGTGTGTTTATCTGCGAACGATCCCGGAGCGTAAGAGGCCGAGTTACGCTTCTCACTGGAGAGGAAGGTATCGCAAACCCCCCTTTCTCTCACGTGAGCCTCTCTCCCCGTCAAATTGTACACCCTATTGCGCACATATGTACCGGCGAGCGGGAATTCGAATTTTCGTTTCAAATCGGGTTACAAGCCTAGATCAGCTAGGTAGGTCTCAATACTGGACTTAGCGTCGGATTTCGACCAAACCGAGATGTATCCCACGCGACAAACCGTCAACAGCATTTCCAACACCGAACGGTGATTATAAATTTAATCGAATGCCGTTCGGAGTTTAAAAGAATGCCTGGTGCATTCTTCCAAAGGTTGATGAATGTCGCGCTATCGGGATCACTGGGATCACGCGCTATCACCGACCTTTTTTCGCATATTTCGTTGACATCGTCATTTTCGCCACCAACCTGAAGGAACACGAGCATGAATTCTACCAACTAGCAAAAAGACTATAATATGCTGGGTTTACGCTACAAACAGCTAAATGCCTGTTCGTCCAGAATAATGTAAAATACCTGGGTCACGTCAACAACGAAAACGGCTTGCAAACCAGACCCAAGTTAACACGAGCAGTACAAGTTTCCAATAAAAAAAAAAGAACATCATCATACAACGCATTAGTCAATTCCCATAGACGCATCGCGGAGAATTTCGCAACAATCGCTCTCCCACTAACGAGATAACTAAAGGCTTTACACATATGAACTGAGGAATGTCAACAAGCGTTCGATTATTTGAAAGGAAAATGACAAGTAAACCAATCATGCGTTATCCGAACTACATTGTGTCCCAATTAATAATTGACGCATTGAATTACGCTGTCAGCGCCGTCCTCAGCCAACAACACGAAAAACTCGATCATCCTGTTGCTTTCTACTTTCGCACTCTCACAAAATCGGAACTTGTAAACGACGCAATGCACAAATATTGGCGATCGTAAACGCAATGAAACACTTTAGGCCCTATGGTTACGGGCACCACTTTAGAGTCGTCACAGATAATCCAGCACTCACGTATATGTTAAGAAAAAGCTAACCCATCGCGACAAGTAATATAATGGCAAGCGACTCTAAAACTCAACGCCGCCGCAGACGCGTCATCATGAATCCTGATCGACATTCTCCCGGTCAGGCCAGGGCAACCATCATCAAACGAAAACTATTGATTTCTCAACAGGGCGACAAACGTAGCCTATCAACATCCGACGGATACCCCGACAATCCAGCACCAGACAAAGTAATAATACTACCAAGAAAAAGAAACTCATTACGACAATTCAAATAAACAAACAAACGAAGAAATACGCAAGAAATACGAAACAAACGAAGCAATACGCAACTTGGAGGGAGTGCACACCCAAAAGTTAATAAATCAATCGACGATAACAACTATGACTCAGAAATATCAACGGCGGAGATGGAACTCATTAGATTGGAACAAGGACGACCACAGCTTACGACAAGGAACAATTCTCAAGATAAATGAATATACAAAAAAACGCCTTGTAAACGTCATCGCGACACGTCCGAGGTTGAAGAACGGTACGAAACATCAGTGGTACCAATGAAGAGGAAAAATTACAACGTTGTATAGCAGCGAAGAGGCGAACAAAGAAAAAAATAGCTCAAGCAGCAAGGAGAAGAAAAAAGAAATAGCTCAAGCAGCACGAAGAAGAAAAAATAAATAGCTCAAGCAGCAAGAAGACGAAAAAGGGTGCGTGTGGGTTCGACACGCAAAAGAAGTGAATACGTATGCAGAGAGAGAGAGAGAGAGAGAGAGAGAGAGAGAGAAGGGGTGGAGAAGAGAGGTGAGGAAAAGTAAGTGATCGAATTATGAATTGGCAAGGAAATCAAAAGTAGCCTGAATGTTTATATTTTACTTTTTTTAATTTTATTTATCAATATGAAATGAAATATGTATGAAATGAAATATTTCGGCAATGTGTCGTCATCCTTTAGTCTTCGGTGTGTTGACCCCGATTGAGATGGAACTGAAAAAAAAATTATTTTTTATTTTACATTTTTGCCATCTCTGTGTGTGCCTCTGGAGACACAACGGAGAGACTGAGGAAAGGCTTGCAGAGAGCCAGCAGAGAGTTAGCGGAAAAGCAATAGAGAGTCAGCGGAGTCAGCAATCTAGAATCAGTGAACTCAGCAGAGAAGGAATAGAGAGTCAGTGGAGTCAGCTGAGTCAGCAATATAGAGTCAGCGAACTCAGCGGAGAAGGAATAGAGAGTCAGTGGAGTCAGCGGAGTCAGCAATATAGAGTCAGCGAACTCAGCGGAGAAGGAATAGAGAGTCAGTGGAGTCAGCGGAGTCAGCAATATAGAGTCAGTGAACTCAGCGGAGAAGGAATAGAGAGTCAGTGGAGTCATCGGAGTCAGCAATATAGAGTCAGCGAACTCAGCGGAGAAGGAATAGAGTCAGTGGAATCAGCGGAGTCAGCAATATAGAGTCAGTGAACTCAGCGGAGAAGGAATAGAGAGTCAGTGGAGTCAGCAATAGAAACTTGTAAAGGGGCAGCGGAGATTATATAAAAGTTTTTGTATTGTGCAAGTTATTTACGAGCCATGCTGACTCGTACGTAACCTCGCCTCGAACCCCTTGAATATTGTTTAAATATTTTATTATTTTATGTATATTATTTTTTCAATTTTTATTCAATTTTTATTCATTTTTGAGTATTAATTTGCGAAATTATATATATCTGTGTGTGTCTGGAGACACAACAGAGAGGCTGAATCTGAATGTATATAGAGAGGCATTCCGGGGCACGTGTATCATGCGAGGTTATGTACGAGCCATGCTACTTGTACATAACCTCGCTTCGAATGGCTCGAATATTTTTGTTTCTTAAAACGTTATTTAAAACGTTCAAATATATATCAAGAATACATACCTTCGTTAGCTGGGGGGTTTGTCGACGATTTATCCACTGCGGGATCCATTTTTTGGAATTGTCATTTATTCCCGCATTAAAATAATACCCTACCGCAAAAAACTATCAAAAACAGCACCAACAAATAACAGTAATATAATTCACTTTAAAAATTCGCACTGTTTAACGGATAGTACAAAATTTGCCACGAGGCACGACGACACAGTACGAACTCGCACACACACACAGAGCTGTGCCAGCTGTGGGCTCACACGTACGCGGGCAACCGCTACGAATAGAACGGCGCGCATGCGTGCACGCGATCCTACCCCCTCTCTGCATTGACTCGCTCGCTCTCACTCGCTCGCTCTCACTCGCACTCGCACGGCTCATGCATCATTCTCTCTCTCTCTCTCTTCTTCTATTCCTTCATTCTCTTGTCCGGTGCTACAACGCGGCTGGGGGCGGGGCTTAATACAGTCGCATTAGAAGTATTCACTTCAAAAAATAAATAGCTCAAGCAGCAAGGAGAAGAAAAAATACATAGCCCAACGCAGCACGAAGGCCAAAATACGCAAGCTCCACGCTGCCATAATGAAATAAATAGCACAATGCGGCACGAAGGCCAAAATATGCAAGCTCCGCGCTGCCACAATGAAATAAATAGCCTACGCGGCACGAAGGCCAAAACATGCAAGCTCCGCGCTGCCACAATGAAATGAATAAAGAAGAAATAAATGAAATAAGAAGAAAATAAATAAGCGGAAATGAAGAAGTAAAAGGCCGAAAAGCTGCCGGATGCGGTAAAGTAAAAATAAGTAAAAGACGCAAGCTCTGTGCTGCCACCTAGGATTCCCATCAACGCGGGTAGACACTTAGGCGGGCCGATGTCTACCAGCAACGATACAACTTACGACAAACAGGCAACGATAATGGACGACAAAGAATTAACGAAGAGGATCCCCGCTGAGATGGAAGGGAATTTGACTCCCAGCTCAACTACAACCAACATGGAAGACGAAGAATCAGATAGCGCACAACAATCGAACGGGTATACCGAGCCTAACCTACCATCACGATCCCATGATGCTCGCAAAAATGAAAAATAAACATCAAGGGGTACTAAACACGTGCGTGGTAGCCCACGAAAAGATCAGGCCAACTAACGGCCAACGTTGACTGTTTTAAACCTGGACATGGCAGACCATGAAAGAACCTGATTGACCAGCAGTCGATGCTCACCGCTATACTCTGAAAGGCCCCAAAACCACAAAAATTGAGTCAATCAACTATGAACGTCAACAACTGCCAAACGTGGACCTGGCAGGCCACGAGAAAGAAACGCTGGAGATCAGCCACCAACACCAACTGCTAAACACAGGCGCGGTAGACCTCGTCAAACCGCATTAGAAGAATTAAAAATACTTTAGAATCCATCACAAAAAAAGTCGTTATCAATAAATAATAGTCACAGCACAAAGTTTCTTTACCATGAACATTTATACTACTTGGAAAAAAAACATTATCAACATTCGACGACTATATTCAAATATTGAACCGAAATAGTAACGACGTTCGACAGTTGGCACTTCGGAAACAATTTTGAGTAAAATAAACAGAAAAACGATATTATGCTAGAGGAACGAAAGTACCAAAATGTCAAACTTGACAACTCGTATTGTTGAAATTATTTAAATTAAAGAATTAAAAACATGGATATTGGCAATAGCTATAAGTCCATCCAAAATTCTATAAATAACCGACCGGAATAATTTTTTAATCCAGTCAGACACAAACAGAGCCAAATTGGTTTACGAAGGTCAAATTGATCCCGAATATATTGTCACGCACACATTTTTATATAATTACGACGATACAAAATTGCACTAAGAAACAACGACATATGTATAATAATCTAACGCTACACATATGTATCATATATACAATCATTCATCCTTACTATTTTCCTATTCCCTTGATAATTCGTTTTCTTTTTTCTTGCTTTACATTTACCCATATAAATCGTACTAACATTCAACAAGTACATGCACAAGGTTGTATGCATGACAGCTTTACAAAATATACTATAACTTCCATTCCTTATTATGTGCTCAGCCTATGATTATTTTCAAACCATCAAGACAGACACTACACTATTAACCCATGTCTGCGATAAAGCTAAACTATCATTTTTTTATCAAGATTGAATAGGTATCGTTCATCCGTCACGTAGGTCAGCCAAAGGACAACCTTACCGGATCTTGGATAACACACCTATGCCCACTACACTCAAACTAATCAGAATTAAGACTGTTTCAGATCCAATTAAAAGAAGGAAAATGATAAAATATATATATAAATCGACACTTCGGCATACAATACAATCTAGCAACAGATAGAACCATACGCAAAAAAGTAAAATTGTAAAAACCATACAGGGAACAAATGCAAAAGGACTTCCGAAAAGAATAGGGCTATCACCAACAAAGGAACAAAAACTTGGTTTCTTTTGGGCTTCGTCCTCGTTTTTCTTACATACATGAAATTACCAACCGCCCACACACCCGTCGTATTCATAACCAAAACAGTACCATCTCAAATAAACTAATCTTATAGTCAGTTTCAGATCGACGGCCATAACTCCAACATACCACATTATAAACGAAACATTAAAATATTACGTGTTGTTGATGAATCGGCTTCGATTCGGCCAGTGAGATTTCCAAGGTCGTGATGGAAAAAAGGGTTTTTCTATTACGTTCCGATCCTTGGCTCGGATCCTCTTCTGAAATTTTATTTGTTCTGAGTATTGTCGATATTTCCAGTTTTCTTTAGTTTGTGCTTGGAGGATAATTAGTATAGACAGTATTTAAGTTGATAAAATACTGTCTCGTGAAGGTGAATCGGAGGATTGATTCGGAATCAATCCTTCGATTCACCTTCACTGGCACCTTCACACACACACACACACACACGCGCGCGCGCGTGTGTGTGTGTGTGGACTCACACGAGACATCAGTCTCGTGTGAGAAGGAAAAGTTGCGTTGGGTTGCTCATTGTTGCTTACGGCGGTAGCAGCGAGCAATAATGTATCTTTCGCGCCAACGTTCGTATAATTGAGCGTTCGGATAAACTAAGTCATCGTTCGGATAATTGAGGGTTCGGATGATCGAGGTTCGGATAATCGAGGTTCTACTGTGAGTGAATATCGATGTGAATACCAGAGTATAGCATAAAACTTTTTTTTGAAAGTAAAAAACTACGCCAAGTCATTAAAATCCCTCAAAATCGTTATCGCTTGTTTTAGTATATAAAAATTCTGATTTATCTTAAATATCTCAAATATCTCAAAGTATACTTTTTATTTGAGTTCAAAAATGGTTTCATTATACTTCTTTTATGCAAATGTACAAAAAAAGTAAAGTCACTTTTATGAAATAGCCAAGCAAGTTTACTAGTCATGTTGCACACTAAATTGTTAAAGCTTAGGAATAATATTTTTGAAAATATTTAATTTAAACAAGTTATATTACTATTATAAGAAAACATTGATATTGCCATTAGATAAAAGTACAAAGTAAGTAACACACAAGTATACTGGAAATGCTGTGCAACGACTTGGCGTGCATGGCTAGGAAAATATCGGGAAAATACAGAACTTTCCGTTCCGATCGCCCGCGAAAATAATTTTTGCGTCGATATATGGATGTATATATAATAATTTTACATTATAACGTGGCGTCGGCTAACAGGGGTATTAGGAACATTTAAATTCGTAATGTCCGATCAGGAACCAGGGCTATTAGCAATAATATCTACTGGAGCTTTATCGGTACGAAAATTCTGTTTCCACCAGCAGGAGGATAAAACAGTAATGCTGATCTTTAAACCTGCAGATGCTTAAATGGTTTAGAGATGCATACTTTATCCATTGCATCAAAGTCTATAAGACGCAATATATTTCATGAGATATGCGGTTATTGTATTATAGAATAAAAGGTAAATGCTTTTATGCACATTTTTTCGTATTATCCAAATAAATAAACATTTCAAGTGCCGTGTGGCCGAAGGGTGCATCACTCATTTGATTTGTACTCCAGATGAATGTGGTCTTCACTTGCACAATAAATCGTGACAATTTATGTTTTGTTCACCCGACAGTTGAGATGACGAAATCCTTCGCCGAACTTTTTTTTTCAGCCATGCACGCCAAATCGTTGCACAGCATTTCCAATGAGATTGTGTGTTACCTACTTTGTACTTTCAACCAATGGTGCTATCAATTTTTTCCTTATAATAGTAATATGACTTTTTTAATTCAATATTTTCAAAAATATTATTCCTAAGCTTTAACCACTCTGTGTGCAACATGACTAGTAAACTTGCTTGGCTATTTCATAAAAGTGCTTTCACTTTTTTTGTACATTTGCATTAAAGAAGTATAATGAAACCATTTATTAACTTAAATAAAAAGTATAGTTCGAGATATTTGAGATATATCAGAATTTTTTATATAGTAAAACAAGCGATAACGATTTTGAGGGATTTTTATTACTTGGCGTTGTTTCTTTTTACTGTTTTGAAACAGTTTTTAATAGAGATTTCACATATTTTTGAAAGGGGAATTTCAATGCATTGGAGCAAACTAGACGTCTGCAATTTCAAACTCGTTCGAAACATTAGTTTTTATTACTGAACATTTTTTAAATTAATACATGAGTAGAGGAACTAGGCCGATTCTAACGCAGGGATCTCAGGGGGGAGCGGGGCGGGGGAATCGAGCGCGGGGAAGCCGCGGAATGCATGGCGGAGGGGGGAGGGGGGATCCTGCATGCGGCAGCCGAGTGCGGGTTTGCGGCGGAGGGAAAGGGGGGTGTGTTAGAGAGTGGGGAGGCTAGTTTTTGGTGACGATGTCTTCCAGGCGATAGCTGGGCCCGCGGGCGAGAGGGGGAAGCCGATTTCGACTCTGTGGGGGAGGGGGCATCATAGAGCCGCGGATCCTTGAAAACCCATAAAATCTGATAATTTATTATCAACATTATAGATGTAAGCGGAGCATTTTTGTCTAGACTATTCAGAGGAGTTTATATATAAAAAAAACAACTTCCACAAATGTGTGCATGTGCATGTGTGTGTGTGCGTGTGCGTGTGTGTGTGTGTGTGTGTGTGTGTGTGTGTGTGTGTGTGTGTGTGTGTGTGTGTGTGTGTGTGTGTGTGTGTGTGTGTGTGTGTGTGTGTGTGTGTGTGTGTGTGTGTGTGTGTGTGTGTGTGGGAAACTCCCATTTATGGCTAGGAAAATTTTCGAGAGTGAGATAATGATAGTTCCCATATGAAGGGTGGCTCTTCAAAGCCCATAAAATGTTTTATTTAATGCATGCAGCTGCAGCGTTATTCCAAAACAAGCTTCAACCCGTCGAGGTTTCATTCCACAAGATTACGTCAAGATGTTCACATGTGCGAGTATGTACGCAGTGCATCCGGCCAAGCACCCCCTGGACTTGACCAAAAACGAGCTTGAACAGGTTCCAAAGGTCTTGCTCCTAAAGTATTGGGGTAACTTTATTGGTTTACTCTGGGATCGTTTGCCGGAGCATCATCGGAACGATAGTGAAGTGATATCGTATCTTCCATGCATGGAGCATAATAATACGCCACAGATGAAGGATCACATTGATGGTCCCCCACCCCAACGTCGGGACTGTGAAAAGTGTTGCGAGGGGGGAAATTCTCTACGTGCGGGGTTCTTCGAACGTGTTTGAACCTGTTACACATGCCTATGATTGGATAAGTGGGGAGAAGTTTTCAAAATCAGAGTGGAGGGGTTACGAGGGAGCTTATGATTTCGTGGAACAAGCTCAGACTGCACTATTCCACCGCGCCATCAACTTCTCCGAAAAGAACTTTGAAAAAGGGTGAAAATGGATCTCTCAAATATCAACAAAGTCAGCCTGATAGCGGAATTCCTCCCAACGAAGAAGCTGTCAAAACTCCACGTCCATTCGGATCATCAAATCACGGACATGAGAGCTGTACAGACCAAGTTTGGAAAACGCTACATCGTGGACGTTGCAAATGAGTTTGCCGTCTTCTTGCCAGCACGGCTGGTAAAGGCCTGCGATCAAGATCTGAAAATGTTCGAGAGTATGCTGCAACTGGCGCGCAATGGTCAACTCTACATGAAGTACATTGGTGGAAAATACAACAGCGTCGAGTTCCATCGAGTCTGAGTATGGTGAAAAAGAACGCTCGTGAAGGCCCGGTGGAAACAACGAGTTTAACAGCAGCCAGCATCATCACCATCGTAGAGTGCACGAACTGTTTGCATCACAGTCATCATCGTAGAGTTTTCAACGCTTGGTGCTATGTAAAAATGTACAAAAAAACTTTTTCATCGAATATAATGTAAAAAAAAATGTCGTCAAACTGTATTCGCCGTAGATATAGGAAATAAATGGAGAACGATATTTGTTCAAAATGTTTTTATTCATATAAAAAAAACCCCTCGCTGACACAACGCTTCGTACACAGAGAGCCAGCTTTTCAACGTCTTTACATTCGCTTTGGCGCAATTGTATTTTGTATTGAAGAAATGGAGGGGACATTTAACGTTTGCGTATTTCGGCAACTTCTGCAGCGATGGACAGTCCAGAGTCTCCAGATCGATGACTTTTGTTGCTGAATCCGTGAATGTCGATAGCCACGAGCACTTCTCGAATCCCTTGACATAGATCGTAGGAGCTCCTTCCAAGATTCCTCGAATTGTCGTTCTAGCTGCCTCGTATGGTATGCCGCTGTGTTCCCATCGTATTCCATGATAATTGCGTTCCAGCGACTTGTTTGTCATTTTGTACTTGGCCGGTAAAGCATCCCAGGCGAATGGTGCATCGAAGAAGAATGTCAGCGGTTCAGCGTTCTTCTCATGGAGTTTGACGATGGACATCTCCTTTAGGACAAATTCGTTGATGGGTCTCTTGAACCCTTACAGGTCGACAATAAGCTCCATGTTGACTGAAGTGTGCGCGGATCATCGGCATGATTTTATACCAATTTTTTAACCCCACCACTGATTGGATTGTACTCGACAATACGATCATGGAGGATCATGCAGTACGCTGAAGTTTGCGGTGGAATATTGTTTTTCAATTCAAACTCAAGGCGCACATCAACAGGACCGGACTTGAGCGAATCGTTTTGTTTTGAGCAGTCAATGACAACGAGCGGGGCTTTTTCTAAAAATTCCATCCTACTCAGCCATGATTCAGCCTCTTTGTTGTAATAGGTCGGTTGAAAGTTTGCATACATCTCGTAGAGAAGAGCATATTGATTTTGATCAATGTTCAAATTCAAATTTTCATATGGATAACATTGCGAGTTGAGGTATAGTTTGACGTCGCTCAGGTTACAATGATCAAAGTGGCTCGCATTCTGTGCTTTCTTATTTTTTCGCCTTGTCTGCAGCGCGAGTATGACATATCGTGGCTTCTCCAGCTGATTCGAAGTTTTCACAGACCACACGTGCTTGGAGGTGGCAGGCAGCAATGGATATTCATACAGTTCCCATGTACGAAAACTCATGGAAATTGGTGCGTCTTTGGCGAGAAACTTTAACAGTTGAATTTTTCGCTGATCTGAGACGGTGACATACGGTACGAGCCATTCTATTTTGTGCAATACGAGTTTGTAGTCTTCGGGCGCTGTTTGTACAATGGCATTGTCATCGGTCTTTGATCTTGTGAGAATCAGCTTGTGCTTGGCATTTACGACAATCTTTCGATAATCCTCGGCAAATTCAAGGAGCATGTTGAGCGGTATACAGACATCAAAGTTTCCTGATACATCTACAATTTGCTTGGTCTCTTCGACATCGAGCCATCCAGTGTTCTCGAGCATAGAACTTTTGGCCGGTGAGAGAGATGAATATCCCTTAATTACACTCGTAATGCCGACATTCTTATTACGATCGATTTCTATGGCATTCAGCTCATATCGCACTTCCTCAAACAAATGATAAATGGCATTGTTGACGAGACTTGCAGCAGTGGTTGGCGTCCCATCTCGCTTGGATAATTTTCCACATATGTGTAGGGAACTCTTGCTTGGCAGGATGGATAGGTCTTGATGTTGGATGGCAATACGGATTTCATCGCTGTTATTGAAGGTTGAAGATGCATATGGCTGATGAGCGTGAATCTCACAATGGATGATGGATTCATTAAAGACCACGGGTGTCTGAATGTTTACGATTTCTTCTTCCATTTCACGCAACAGATGCACAGAGCACAGACTAAATAATTTTTTACACGCTTTCGCCACGCACTTTGAGACCCAAACTCTTTAAGAGTAGCACGTTTTGAGGTGTTAGCACTTTGGGCGCTGGCCGACGACTGATTGTTTTTATCCATGACCGTTTATTGTTATTGGAAGATCTGTTGAAAACGATGCCCATCACGACTTTATATGCAGGCGTATGGTGATTACTTCACCGCGGAAATTTACCAAATCACCGTCTTGATCCACTATGCGAAGCTGTATCGTGTCAATCGTTTGGCTCGTGATTGGCAGATAAATTACGTGGGAGGGAACTTCAATGATCTTATAGCCCGGTGGCACAGATGGAAAAAATTCATGAATTGTGTGTACTTTTTGTCCGTTAATATAGGCGCCAGCGGTAATGTTGCACTCAACGCGTAGGGCGTTCACTTTGAGAATGGCTACTGGAAGATCGGGATCGTGTCTTTTATTGGCTTCTAATTTGCGTGCGGTGAAGCCTAGTAGATGACCAATAGAATCTTTTGGCTCAAAATTGACATCACGATCACACTCAATCTCACTGCGTAGCGTGTTATTGTTGGGTTTAATGCTGATGCTGATGTTTTTACGCGCGAGCTCTGCTTGTACAAACGTCTCAATATCTTCTATTTCATAACTGCCCGTAGGTATCGTTAACACCTCATCTCCCACGTAAAGTTTATCATGGTCAACGTCGATATTGGGAATAGAGTTGAAGGTTAACAATTCCACGAGACCGAGAGTATAATTTTTGTGTGGCGAGAGTTCGATGAGGGGAAAGTATTGCGCCTCGAGTATGGACGATGAGCCAGATATGGTCAATGTTAAACTTTCATCCATGATGCTGGTAAATTAGCAACTGAATTCACCACATCATTTCCCCCCTATATATAGTGTATATTTGTCTGTGTGCTGCAGCTGCCGACAAAGAAACTTGAGTCACAAATGTCCACATTCAATCGTATCATATTCCTGATATCTAGTATAATTATAATGAACGCTACCGACACGGAAATATCTCATGAGCTCGGATGGTGGTGGAAGATTGCCGAAACTATCAAAGTACATGACTTTCGATCCGGTCTTTTTGTAAGCGACCCAGTGTGTTCCAGGACCGACATTTTCATCCAAATTTACAATTGCTGCTTCACATTTGAGAGGTCCGCTCGCTGGCAATGTATCGCGCATGTATACTCCACGAAAATGTGGAATCTTTAGGATTTTTGCATATTCGAGTAGGTCGCGGTCAGTGAGGGGTTGGTGTGGTAGCGTGACTTCTAGTTTTTTGGCTTAATATGAAGGCCCAATCCCTGCTTATATGGTTTCAGATGTAGACCCCGACCTAATGCTTCAGTTGTTCGATTATGACGCTTACTTTCATCCAATTCACGCTTAGCTGCTTGAGCAGCATTTACAGCTTTAACTATACTAGCCGCACCACCCGACAAAGCACCCGCAGCGCTAAGACCCGCAAAAATGGGCACGAGGAAGGGCAATAAACCACCAATTTTGTGGGGTACAGGTAGAACCCGAGGTGTGCGCACTTTACCACCTTGCAAATTTACCGCTGCACGAGCACCCTTTAGAGCTGATTTGATAATCTTATGCGGATCATTACTTTGAATCATTGTCTTCTTTGCAGCGCCAATTATCTTTTTCAAACAAACGCCACCCTTGCGGGCCTTCATTCCCATGCCAAATTTTCTCTTTGTCTTCATAATATTTGCCACACCCCAAGCACTGGCTTTTTCACCGATACTAGCGTCTCTCGCGGTAACACGTTGCCTAGCCTGTTCAGCCAACACTTTATCCGCCAAATGTCTCGCCTCGAGATTATCCGGATTTTTCGAATACGCAATATCGTGTTGTTTGCAAGCCGTATCCAATGGATTAATGCCCAGATCGCCACGAGCAAGGCGCTTGGCCAACTTTGTGCCTGGTCCACAATACTGATATCCAGGCAAATGTAGTTCAACGGGGAGTTTGTTGATTAGGCGGTTGACCAACCCTTTACCACTCTTCCCATGCACAATCATGTCTAAAGACAATACGCGACAGATGGATAATCCCTATAAGAAGCCTATTTATATGATTTCGCCATTAGTCGTGTGTGAGATGACGTCCAAGAAGCAAACTATCGGAGGTGGACTTCCCGTGATAAATTTCGACGAGTTTGTCGAAGACCGTGGAGGGAAAAAGAAACAAAAACGCTATGGGAATTTATTGCCGGATAGCATACGTGCACTGTTTTGCGGTCCATCGAATTGTGGGAAAACCAACGCTTTGCTCACTCTTATCATCCATCCAAATGGTTTGAGATTTGAGAATATTTACTTGTATTCCAAATCGCTCAAGCAGCCAAAGTATAAGTTGCTCGAACACCTACTCGAACCTGTGAGTGGAGTTGAATATCATCCATTCGAGGCGCATGAACAAGTGATAGCACCAAGTGATGCACGATCCAACTCTATATTCATCTTTGATGACATAGCATGCGAAAAGCAGGATAATGTTCGGGCCTTCTTTTCCATGGGACGACACGAGATTGTTGACAGTTTTTATCTTTGTCAGACGTACACTCGTATTCCCAAACATCTCGTGAGGGATAATGCAAATTTCGTGGTGCTTTTCAAGCAGGATGATATGAATCTCAAACACGTGTACAATGATCACGTTAATACGGTCATGACTTATACGTGCTTTAAAAACATGTGCGTGAAATGCTGCAATTCTGACAAGTATGCATTTATCACGATTGACAAGGATAGCGATATTAATGATGATCGATATAGACAAGGTTTTGATTATTTTCTCACTATTGATAAATGACTCATCGCTGGTAGTTGAAGAGACAGTATTGCGCATGCCGTGGTAGTGACAACATGAAGAACGAACAATTGTTGCGTGAAAAGGATGTATTGCGCGAAATTGCCAAGGCGAGCGATGCAATCAGACGAAAGCATCGAATGATGAAAATTGGGAAAGATAATGATCAACAGAGAATGCAGGATGTCTTTAAGCCTATAGTTGGGCCATTGGAGAAATTGGTGTCGTATAAAAACGGTGAGGTGGTGACGGTGAAGGAGGAAATTAAGGATGAAAAAGTGGGTAATAATGTTGAAGAAGAAAAAGAAGATGCGTTAAATAGTGTGAAAAATCAAAATGCGGCACATGATTCCTTGAAGAGTGAAACACAGGATTCGTTTAAATTGATATATGAGGATGATGATGACTCGCAAAATGTCGATGGGGTGATCAGCGAATATCTCCTGCTATTACAAACAAATAGAAAGGCAAGCTTGGATGTATTATATGGTGTACGCAATCTCGCTAACAACAAATTAATGATTGGCAATTCTCCGATAATTTTCGACTCTGAACATATTCGTGTCGGAGATGTGAGTTACGCGAAAACTGTTGGATTAACGGAGCTGTTGTTTAAAAAAGTGCCTAATGTCGAAACTCTCACACCGGATGATTTGAAACACTACGAAAAGATTGTAATCGCGACGAATGCTCATAAAAAATTTTATAAGCCTAGTGAGGCTATACGACGTAACACCAGCTATAAATTTAACACATATATCGCAAATATAGTCGATCATCATGTGGGACAGGGTATGCCAAAGTATAAGCTAGCTAGAAAAAACACCCAATTGGACTATGTTTATTGGGACAATCCAAACGAGCTAGTGGATCGCCTTCGCTTGCTTCTGGAATCCCAAGCAGCCGGAAATTCATCATATGCGAATGAAATTATATCGATTATTGAGGAATTGCGCGAAGCTGAAATCATTTATTAACTCGACATCAGAGAATTTACGCATTCTCGTCATGAGTGTTGATGTGTTTGGACGTCATTCAAGTGGGAGTGTACTCCACAGTAAGCAAGGTCCTCCAGGTCGACCAGGGATTGGCTTTAGAATTACCGCAGATGGTCATTATGACTTGGGGCAGAAACGATTGTGTAACATTGCAAATCCGGAAGCAGAAGATGACGCCATCACTCTAAGTGCGTTACAAAAGAAATCTCGAACTATCATTAAGAACATCCGCAAAGAAATGAATGAGAGTAGTCAGTTGGTGGTTCATGGACTTGAAGCTACGATACGGGACATTGTGAGGACACTCGAGACCGATGTCAAAACTCTACAAGATTTGGTGATTCGTAATTCAAACGTCATTGTTGAATTGGACGCACGACTGAGTGGACTGGAAAATGAACGAAAAAAGGGGCGCTCTCGTGCTGGAGCTACATAAGCCTGCTCGACGAAACTATCCGCGTCGACATGTGGACATCCGTGGCTTGGACGAGACCTGGCAAGCTGATCTCGTCGATATGTCATCATACGCGCGTTGCAACGCCAAACACAAATTTCTCCTCACCGTCATCGACACCTTCTCAAAATTCGCCTGGGCCGTGCCAATGCTGAGTAAAAGTGGTAAAGATGCAGCAGCAGCAATGCAGTCGATCCTCGTTAAGGGCCGCATACCACAGAACTTACACGTTGATAGGGGAAAAGAATTTTACAATTGTGACTTTAAGGCCATCATGAAAAAGTACAATATTCACATGTATTCAATATATAGCAACTTGAAGGCATCCATTTGCGAGCGTTTCAATCGTACATTGAAACATAAGATGTGGATGCAATTTAGTCTTCATGGTAATTATAAGTGGATCGATATTCTTGATAATCTAATTGCCGAGTACAACGATTCTGTACACCGCACCATTAAGATGAAGCCGAGAAATGTCAACGCGGAAAATGAGAAGCAATTGCAGCAGATTTTCAATAAGCCTCCAATGAAAAGATCGCCGAAATTCGCCGTTGGTGATAAAGTGAGAATCAGCAAATTTAAGACTGTTTTCGAAAAGGGTTACACCGCAAACTGGACAACGGAAATATTTACAATCTATCGTGTGAAAAAAACTCATCCCGTGACGTACCACTTGAAGGACCATAAAGATGAACCGATCGCCGGTGGTTTCTACGAACAAGAGCTTCTCTGGGACAAGCACCCCGATATCTATCTCATTGAAGCGGTATTGAAGAAGCACGGTAATCGAATGTTTGTAAAGTGGTTAGGTTTCGACAATAGCCACAATAGTTGGATAAGTAAGTTCGATTTGTAGTCGATAATAAAGAAAATGGAAAATTATGTATGTTTTATGACTCTTAACCTGCTGGTCGTCCCCGCATCCCTCCGACTCCATAGCAGGCTCGCTTCCCCCCTTCTCGCCGTCGCCTTTTTTCGTTGAACGTGAGGAGATAGATAGAGTGAATAAACACATGTGATTATAAAAAGTCCGCTTCTTTATTTACGGAAAATAATAAATCCATTCTTGCACAATATATACAACAAACATAATTTTAACATCGAGTGAACAAAATATATACATAATTTTCACGAGTTTTATACATCGATATTCACAAAAATATACACAATTTCCCATCAAGGTTGTGGAAAAAAAAATTACAAAACTTTTCACGATGGTATTCTGTAATACCCCCATGGTAGGGTATTAGCGGTCCCAGGTATGATATACCGCTTATCATCATGAGGACTTAGAGCGATTTTTGTCTCACGAATGGTGTAGACCTTGTGCAACTTTGATCGAATACACGTTTGACTACGCATCATTTCAATGTTTTCCTTCAAGCATTGGGCATAATCGTCAAACGTGATTGTCCTAGCCACAACACTGCTCTTGACACCTTTAACTTTTTTCGTGCCCTTTTTACCCTCGACACGTGTCGCATATATTTTCGATCGAAGTCCAATAAACTCGGTCATAATTGCACCATTGCATTCGTCTTTCATGAGACCGGGTACCTTCTTGTTGACAAGCGGCATATCATACCTATTATCCGCTGAATAGTCGCTCGTATCAAATTTTTCAATGTCGCACTTCATGTCTGCATATACATCTTCGCTCTCAATGGCATATATGAGACTATCTGTATCGGTATACATCACTTTACATTTATTCCGATACAATGGTACCATATACTCGTGATGAAATCCATACAAGCACGTTTTAGATATGTCGAGTATGCACATACACACATATATCGGCTTGTTGAACTTCACCTCGAGATTGCGCAATTCTACGGCAACGAGGTTTTCGGAAAAAACGTTTCGGCTGTGGAAGTTTGGCTTCGCAATCATTGCCTCCGCGCCATACCTGCCCTCCGATTTTGTCAAAAGCTTTACATCTACATGATTGCGCACATTCTCCATCGTTTTGTCAAACACCGCATTATTCATCAATTTGAATAAATTCTTTTCGAAATCATTTTTGGCCAGCGTTCGAAACTGAGTATTTAACTCGATATATGAAAGTAGCCATGGGGATTGTGTGAATTGTAATACCCTATGGATTTTCGTGAGGCAAAGTCCATGACGTAAACATTGTTGTAAATTGCTGTAGTGTATGATGTAGCGTTTTTTATCGCAGACGGTTGCTAGCAGCTTTTCCTGCTGCTTACCCGGTGGTTTTTCGTGTATTGGGCAAAACGTAGGTCTTTATGCGCATCATGTAGAGATTGGGGATATTCCAAGTCGACCTCAAGGATGTAGCCTGTAGGTGAATCTAGCGCGATGGATAATGGATCAAACTTGGACACGTCGTTGACACATCGAAAATCTGCATATGGCAAGGGTTGACACATTGCCCATCCACACAAATTGTTGACGTCAAAATACATCAAGTATGATGATGCTTTCGATGGATCAAACGACTCCATGTACTTATTATTAGCGTGTGCATATCGGTTTGAGCATTGACTGAGACCACCGCGTATACCCCGCTCAACGAATAAAACCATGTCGATGTCAGTTAGCAATTCAAACTTGACCTTCGAGTGTTTTAACATTGCATCCCAGGTATACCCCGGCAATGTGTAATAATACGCGGGATCTAGGCCATAGCTATCATTGTACGTATTCCGAAAGTTTTCGAAAATATCAGCTAATAGCAAGACATCTGTCTTCAAGTACAAATCGCTATAGTCACCCAGCGTTCGAATGGAGAACCCGGGAAAAAAAGATCATATTTGAACATATCTGAATCATATCTGTAGAATCAGATATGATCAGACAAGAGATTTGGTCATATCTGTTCATATAGTGTCATGACAGATCATGTATGCTTATATCTGAGCATATCTGTAGAATCAGATATGATCAGACAAAAGAATTGGCTATATCTGTTCATATAGTGTCATGACAGATCATGTATGCTTATATCTGAGCATGTATGATCATCCCGAGAAAAAATTATCAGACCAAATCATATCTGATTATATCTGGATTATATATGATCCAGATATGATTGATCATATCTGGATCTTGTCTAATCATGCATAAGAAAAATGGCCATATCAAAGCATACATGATTAGATTTGACGATATCAGAGCATGTATGATTAGATTTGACGATATCAGACCACCCGGGAAAAAAAGTTCATGCCTGAGTGGATATGTTCATATATGTCTCAGATATTGTCATATATGTTTCAGATATCGTCATATATGATTCAGATATTATCATATATGTATCAGATATATTTATATCTGACATTTTACAGTATCATATATGATTAGGTCTGATCATATTCCACATCACATATGCTTAAAGAAGATCATATCTGATCACATATCCCGGGGAAAATGGTCATATCTGAGCAGATATGCTCATGTAGGTGTTTATCTGCAACATAAATGAATCTGATCTGATCATGCATGGTCAAAGATGAACATACATGTATTTTTATGCGCTCAGGGGTAGCTCTATATCTGGTCAGATATGATCGCGCATAAGTAAATATGTGCAGATATGAATTTATAGCTGAACATGTCTGCCCATATGTGGTCATGTCTAACCAGATATAGTACAATTCACGACTACATTCGAGCTCACACATGAATAGATGAATATGTGCGCGCATGCATGAACATATCCAACCAGGTATGGATGAATACGTTCAAATATGAATCAATTGATGAAATATGAATCAATTGATGAAATATGAATCAATTGATTCATATTTGATTAGATCTGATCACACGTGGGCAAGCATGTTCAGCGATGATCATATACCAGGTGTGTAAGTATGAAACCGGAATTTGCCCATAGGTGGCGCTAGATGTCGATGCAGTTACCGACACATCACGTCAGCGGTGTCTTGTTATTGTATTGATATCCGACAAAGATTTCCAACTCACAATAACACGAGTTTCATTCAGTAGCATTAGTTTATTAGAGATAAACATGTCAAGTTTTGTGCCAACAAATTACGATTTGCCGACAGCACTACTTTTCTGTTTTCATCTGAAGAAAACCGGAGCCGAATCGCATCGAATGCTTGTGGAGGCGTTTGGTGAGCATGCTCTCGGTAAAACACAGTGTTTCGAGTGGTTCAAACGGTTCAAAAGTGGCGATTTTGACGTGAGGAACGAAGAACGTGGAAGACCACCGAAAAAGTTTGAAGACGTTGACCTGCAAGCCTTGTTGGACGAAGACGACGCTCAAACACAACAACAACTGGCGGATGTACCTACGGTAATGATATGATACTTTGTATCATATCATTACAATAAACGTGTTTTTTCTGTACAAAAATTCCGATTTCATACTTACACAACTGGTAGATCCAATTGGATGAATTCGAGTATAATTCCATATCTGGGCAGATACAATCGTACATGGGCAAATATTTTCAGACCTGATCATGCACGAGTTGGGTTCGGTTGCGTATTCATCCATACCTGGTTGGATATGTTCATGCATGCGCGCACATATTCAAGTCTATTCATGTGTGAGCTCGAATGTAGTCGTGAATTGTACTATATCTGGTTAGACATGACCACATATGGGCAGACATGTTCAGCTACAAATTCATATCTGCACATATTTACTTATGCGCGATCATATCTGACCAGATATAGAGCTACCCCTGAGCGCATAAAAATACATGTATGTTCATCTTTGACTATGCATGATCAGATCAGATTCATTTATGTTGCAGATAAACACCTACATGAGCATATCTGCTCAGATATGACCATTTTCCCCCGGATATGTGATCAGATATGATCTTCTTTAAGCATATGTGATGTGGAATATGATCAGACCTACTCATATATGATACTGTAAAATGTCAGATATAAATATATCTGATACATATATGACAATATCTGAATAATATATGACGATATCTGAAACATATATGACAATATCTGAAACATATATGAACATATCCACTCAGGCATGAACTTTTTTTCCCGGGAACTGCTCCCAAACGTTCTCCGCATGTGCGTACTCGCTCTCGGATACTGTAGCATCTGTCAGGGAACTATAAAATGCGTCACGTGGTGGTAAGCAAGTGTCGTCCAACCTGCTCACGTTGTCAATATATTCATAAAGGAAGACCCCTTTTCGCGTCAGCAAATTGAAATTGTCCGTCGATAGAGTTGAAAATTGCATGCATAAAATTTTGAGTTTGTCCTCGGTCAAAAATGAGGCTAATTTGTCGAGACTGGTATTGAGGAATTTGTATGAATCGATGAAGCGCAATTGGATTTTCTGTTTATAATCGTCTGTGATTTGAATGTGCTTCGTGAAGGAGATGTATTTCTCTTTTGTGATTGGAAGCACATCGGTCTTTCCTCCGAACGCTGTGGCTACTTTCTTGATGATAAAATGTGCATCGTAACCCGATAAATTGTGAAAAACTACTGGAATGAAGAATGACTGTTTGTAGTTTAAATTGCAATTAGAATGGGCAGGGCCTCGATAGCGTCCAGTCAGATGGCAATGATCTCTAACGCGTATATCGTCTTGCGCGAATGGTTTCCTGCATATATGACATTGGGTCGCTTTGCGAAAACTTGTCCACTCGCTCGGTGTCAGATAAATCATTGGGACATTGTCGCAGAAAATTTCTTTTATGCGCAATGCTAGATTTGTTAGTTCTGCGACAAACCACGATACACAATCAGCACTGTGACGCGAGTGATATGAAGACAATGAATCGTAATACGAACAACGCACGTAATATCCGATACTAAACACTTCATGGTGTTGATACATATCTTTCGCTTGAGTCTTCTCATCGGTCTTTGCCAGCACACACTCCAAATCAGCATACACGATGAAAGGATGTCGCTCTTTCCGGCTAAAGTTGCTAAACTGGAGCCACTTGTTGGTGTAATTCGGTACTCGGATCGCGCAGTCGTTTATTGCTCCACAATCGACCTCGTGCGATTGCAATTTTTCCTCGGAACCAAAGTAGTGCAAACACCTGCAAAAAAAAAGATTGTTTTTGTTTAATTCGTCTAGCATATATAATTATTACCTATATATTATGGTAACTACATACCGATCACAGATATATTTTTTATGTCCCTTTTTGCTCAGTTGCTTCGTCACGAGTCTCAACAGATTCTTGATTCATACGAAGTGCCCCACATTGTTGTCCTCAGTACCTTGCATGTACAGCAAATTGATGTGCTTTTCCTTCTTATTTTGAGTCACGCGTATTGGAACGATGTCCTTTTTGGCGGTGGTGGTGGTGTACACGTTGATGGATAAATTGTTTTGCAGCTCAAATTTTTTTATTTGATGTATGGTAACCGGCAATTGAATATCCCGTAGATTCAGTACGCTTGAGTAATGTGGGTAAGATGACGGACGGGCACTGTCTCGTTCGGCTGGGTATAGAGCAGCGACAACTGCCCACGCGAAACATGCGTTATCGTTGGATTTGACGTTGATCACAGCTCTCTTCATCATTATTTCCTGCGGCAGTGATATAGTGCACCCGGCACGCATCGGGTTATACTTATTCACATTTATCGTGAGGTTAAGTATTTTCCGCAAAGCTCTGCCACTATCTCGTTCTTGAAATTCGTCGAGTAAGGTTAAAGTGGGCTCAATAACACGCTGTTCATACCACTCATTCAAATCGCTTGTGTTAAAGAGTTCACAGTTTCGCGTGTTGACACTTTGACTAGCATGTTTGTCTCCACTCGCGAATTCACCATTGAACACTGTATTGATTTTAATGCTGTTGTGCTTGTCGATGATATTTTGCACATGTTGAAGCACTAGGTCGCGAGCATCATTGAGAAATTGCCGTGGTTCGATGTGGTTGCGATTTATTACGGAACCAGTCAATATTCGACTATTGAAGGATGTGTCAATCTCTCGCCAGATTAGCCCATGATGACCGTGTCCTGCACCCGTGTGTATAAAATGATTACGCACAGAATTCCTCAACCCTTCCAGCCGCGCTATTTGGGCTACCAATGACTGTTAAAGTCCAATTGATAGTCGCGGGCGGTTAATCCGGCTTTGCGTTTCCAATTCTTCAATAAACTCAATGCACCGTTGTTCCCACACAGCAAAATCTTCGAATGAACTTAGGAGCGCGGCTTGGTCGTGCAAGATTTGTTCGGACTTCTCCGCGTTGCCCTCCATATTTGATGAAACGAGGCTTCCCAAAAGAGATGATGTTCACTAACTGACTGCTCGATTCAAAGTGCGAACACTTTTGAGCGCAGCAGATCATTAAAAATGGTTTTCCCCTTTAGACATTTTTTGTCTTTCCCTACCACCTCGGAAAATATCACTAACCCACGAGAATTTCTAATATCGCATTGGATTGCCGGGAAAAATAAAAGAGCATCTCAGTCGAGATGCGTGTAGTGAAAAAAAAAAAAAAAAATTCATGGGCTCTCCATCGGCGCTCAAGTGGTCCACGGTTGAAGCGTAAAAAAGGTCTTTATCCATAGATCTCCGAAAGTTTATAGTTTTTCAAAATAAACACGCCGTTATCATATATGCTCAGAGTAGCGGAGCAATAAAAAAAATTCTAATAGCTTGGAGAGTGGTGTTAACGAAGAAAAAATCCTTAACCATGGGGCTAACTCGTCCCGACCTGCATGATCTCAATTTTCGGTATAAAGGTTTGACGTTGCACTCTCTGTATATATTATCATTCAGAGATGAAAAACTAAAGCCCTGTAATATGGAAATGCATTTTTTCCCCCGGATCACTGTCTTCGTCGCACGCTGTCGTAAAATTTTATGGGTTTTCAAGTGTGGACCTATGGAATGATGAGGCTCGTGTTGCACATGCGAAGCGATAGGGTATGAGGGTCCCTGGCGCTCGACGTAAGAAAAAAAAAAAGAGTCGTAAAATTTGAGACTTTCGGACGAGGTGGTTGAAACGTTGCAGTGTATAACAGTGTCTCGGACATGAGCCTCCGTCCAGATTGTTAAAAAAAAGAACATCTGGATAAATTCATGCTCCTTTTCTTAGCCCTCTACGCAACTTCTTAAGAGACAACGTTTTTTTTGTCGTATTTCGCCTATGTTCAAGTGTGAGAGCGCTTTCCATCTCTCATACTAAAACTATGTTTAAAAAATCGAACGGCAGATAGGCATCCCCACCATACTAGAAAGAACCTATAGGGATTCGAAAATATGCACTTCCCTAAAAGGGCATTTGGGGCAGCAGTTTTCATCATTATAGTCTCGAACCTCCGGAGAGTGCACTTTTGACTGTACATCGACAAGATAGCGTGAGAAAGATTAAAAATGGCTGAAGAAATCGCGATTTCGAATAGCGAAGAAGAAATGATCGTGGTTGACGATGTATATTTAGCTGAATATCACTATTATGATGGTGACGTCATTCAAATCAATGACGGTGGTGAACGCCGCATGGACGTCAACAATGGAGTTGCCGAACCGGACGATGATGATGAGCCCGAGGTCATCGTTATTGAAGATGAAGAGCCTGAGGTCATCGCCATTGAGGACGACGTCGACGACGACGCTGACGATGAAGATGATGATGATGTCGACAACGCCAACCATGACATGGATGGTGCACATGGATATTTCGTGTTTCGTCAATGCAAGAGGCGCCTTTATGGAAATGCGTGAGGTTCGCGTCCACACCGTTGAAATACTAAAATTTATTGAGGGAAAATATTGCAAGGACTGCAGAGAGCCGTTATTCCAAGCGATGCCGAAATCCGCGTGTTTGAGATGCACGGGATCAAAAATCATTGTGAGTGTTGCGAATTGAATCATAAGAATGAAAAAAAGTCTTAACAATAAAAAAAAATGTTTTTTCTTGTTTGTTTCAGTTTGGTGACACGGGTTGAGAATAGAGACTCATTTTGTAGCGCATGTGCGAATACACACACACACACAATTAAAAATAAAAAGTGATTGTTATAATAACAAAAAGTGTGGGTTTCATTAACCCCTGTCCCTTCTCCCCCTCGCCCGCGGGTCCAGCTACCGCTTGGAAGACATCGTCACCAAAAACTAGCCTCCCCACTCTCTAACACTCCTCCCCCCTTTCCCTCCGCCACAACCACGCACTCGGCTGCCGCATGCAGGATCCCCCCTCCCCCCTCCACCATGCATTCCCCGGCTTCCCCGCGCTCGACTCCCCCGCCCCGGTCCCCCCTGAGATCCCAGCGTTAGAATCGGCCTAGTTCCTCTACTTACATGTTTGTTTCTTTTTACGATTTTTGTTTACAATAAAGTATTCACACTATGGTTACTTATAATAAGATTAATTTCACAGTAATAAAAGTATAGGAAATATGGAGGGGGTACAACTGTTAACATCTATTTTTCGACGAAAAAAAGGTTAACAAATGGAACTTTTTACAATAGGAGCGTATGTTTGTTATTATTCAATAAGAAATTGACAAACGAATAAAAGGAAATTTCATTTTAAAAACCAGCAGATTTTTGTTTATAGAAAAGGAGTTAAATTTTGTTTGTACAAATTCTGACTTTCCATGAGTGAAAATATCCGTAAATGTCGAAGAACTATAATTGTTTACCGAGTAAGCGAAATAATACTGGCCTAAAACAATTATAGTTTACCTTCAAATTTTTTTACCAAATTCAAAACCCTTTTCATTTGGGCTACAGGGAAAAAATCTGGAGAACTTGACGCTTAGCATACTTTTTGTGGATCCTATCAACTTGGAAAAAATGCCTAAGCATAATACTCGTGATAGCTATCCGAAACAATGTCGTAACTTTTGTGATTTAAAGAATAAACGGCATTTTTGACATTTTTTAACTGCACATCTCACAGAGGGAAGGGTCCGGGGTGTCAGGTTACCGAAGATGATAATAATAATAATATAATGCTAATAATACGGATGATGTCATCCTGTGAAATATGCAGTTGACTTATATATATATATATATATATTATGACGGGTATCGCGTGTTAACGTAGGCGGAGGAAGGGGGAAGGGGAAATGGTCACTGGTTCAACAACTGGTAAAATTCAAATATTATTTATTTAATACAAAACAACTCAGTAAAGCTCGAAAAAAGACTCTAGTTAAGTGGTAAATTACAAAAACCAATATTGAAAGAAGACTCCATATAATTTAAATTAACTCCGCAATGATAATAATTTTGACTCGAATTATTTGACGGGTTACTGGGCACTCGAAGTCCCAACGCTATTTCTCGACCCGTTTAATATTCTCTCTTCATAAATTTCGTAAATTTGTTTTGGGCGCCAGCCTTTCTCGGGCAACGCGCTTAACACGTACTCAATCTCGGAATAAACAAAAAAAAACAAACAAACACGGCCGGCAAGCGAGAGACTCGATACAAATTGAAATGAGGACGTCTCAGGGTATCTGGGGACGGACGGGGTTCTCGAACACCATGGCCACTTAACTTGGATCACGACTATTTTAAACTTGATTTTACAATACGCGACTTAATAATGCGCAAAAGCCAAAAATCTCAAAATACTAATTACGCGATTTTATCGCGCCGCGATTTATTCTCACGGGGACTGTTACTCAAGTCGGCCGACGACACGAGGCGGCCGCAGCTACGCGCGCGTGAGGGGAATTCTCACGAGGGACACCGGGGATCCGCCACGAACACCTTTCTACACTTTCTTCGCAATAATTATTTATCCCAATTCTTGGGCTAATGGCTGGAATCGCTCGCACTGACTCTATAATTCATTAATCCAAGTTATACACTTTATTTATTTGCGACGCGCGCGGAATGCCCTCGGACGGCCAGTCCACTGTCCGCGTCGTCGGGAGATGGCGGTTCGGGTTATCGGAGTTGACGGCCGGGCCGACGTGGCTCCAGTCGACAGTCCGCGTGGTCGCGCCGCGATCGTGATAAGGGGGTGCAGCAAGGACGGGGCCATTGTGTCGCAGCTTCTATATAAGAAAATAACTTAAAAATACCTTAAAATTAACATGTACATTTTTCCGAACAAAGGTGCGTGGCGGAGACTAAGCCCGAGCGTGGTCACGCAAGATTTTCCACTATTTCCCTTGTGACACAACGTCACAATATATATATATGTATATATATATATATATATATTAGGTGTACAAATAAGTTTTAGGACAGTTTTCAAAAAATTCAAGATTTATTAAAAAATAAGTAAAACACAGTTATTCATCGAAGTAATCTCCATCACACTGAATGACCTTCAGCCATCTCTCAGGTAACTCGCGGATGCCTTTCGCAAAGAAACTTTCGTCTTGCGAGGTGAGAAATTTAGCGACCCATTTTTCCACTTCTTCAAATGTTTTGAATCGCACGTCAGACAAATCGTTCTGCATTTTCCGGAATAAATGATAATCGGATGGGGCTAAGTCTGGTGAATACGCCGGGTGTGGTACAGCTTCCCATCCAAGCGCTAGTAACGTATCCTTGACCGGTTTACCCACATGAGGCTGCTGGTTGTCATGGAGCAGTTTTACTGGACGTTTTCCTTTACCAGAAAATGGACGTTTCTTCTCAATTTCTTGATTCACTTGCATCAATTGATGACAATAGCGATCGGTAGTAACTGTTTGACAAGGTTTGAGAAGTTCATAATACAGTACGCTTTTCATATCCCACCATATGCACATCATGACTTTGTTACAATGAACATTGCGCTTTGGCGTGGATGTTGTCGGCTCGCCGGGGTCAACCCAATGATATTTGCGTTTCGGATTATCAAAATCAATCCACTTTTCATCGCCGGTCACAATTTTCCACAAGAAAGACTTTCTATGTTGCTTGTTGTAAAGACTCATACAAATGTTAAGACGGCTGTTTTTATTTTCTTGAATCAGAAAGTGTGGTACCCACTTTGTTCCTTTTCGAATCTTACCCATTGCTTTTAAACGATAAGAAACAGTTTGTTGAGTTACTCCAAGCTGTTCCGAAAGTTGTTTCTCCGTCTGACAAGAGTTTTCATCCAGCAACGCTTGCAGTTCCTGATCGTCCACCTTTACAGGAGGCGCCGTGCGTTCTTTGAATCGCTTATACCAATACTCACATGTACTTTTAGATACAATGTTGTCTCCAAGAACAGAACATATCGATTCACACGGTTTCCTAACACTTTTTCCTTGATGGAATTCATAGCGAATGCAGTGTCTAATAAATAGCTTATCGGTCTGCATGTTTAATTTACAGAATTTATAGGTTATGTTTATGACTCCTTTACGTTTCGATACTACATATCAAGCGCCATCTATGATAAGTGAGCGGGACCTTTGAATTAATTTAGAATAGCTGTTATGATATGAAATCGAAGTGTCCTAAAACTTATTTGTACGCCTCATATATATATATATATATATATATATATATATATATATATATATATATATATATATATATATATATATATATATATATATATATATATATATATATAAACTACGTAGTCGATTTATTGATAATAATAATAATTCATCGATGTGATGGCTCATGAAATGTAGAGGGAAGGGGGCATTTTCAAGGACAGATTTCCGGGCATTGTTTATCCCGTTGAATATAATAATAATAATAATAATAATACGGCGTAGGGAAGCTGGCGTGCCCATCGCCCGAGGGACCACAACTCCCCCGCAATAGCCACCGACGTGCCAGGCCAACCACCTGGCACGCCAAAAACTAGGTTCGAAGACCATCTAGTCAGGCCCCCCACATCCGGTCCCTCTCGGATGGGGACCAAGGATCAGTTGGTAGGGGCACCCGGATAGGATCCACGGCAACGACCACGGCTCGAAATCGGCGCCTCGAGTGGACGGAGAGACTCACGGAAGACCTCATTCGCCGCTGCAGGGATAGCGTACCGTCGCGGCGGGGCTACATGGCGAGGTTGCAGGCCCTGTGGAGCCAAGTGCACCCAGAGCTTGCACACCTCTCGCAACAACATCTGCGAGACCAGGCTGCCCGCTTGCGACGACAAGGCTACGATCTCTTGTTACTACCACCAGAGCTGTCCGGCAGGCGCTCTTCCGGACGACCTCAAGATCGAACCCCCCGGCAGTCGGAACCCCGGTTGGCGCATCGATTTGACAGAGGACTGGGGAATAAGGAGGGAGAGAATCACTGGGAAATTTTCTCTTCAGCCTGGTTGCCTAGAAGCGGCAAATGAGTCCCTCGCGGCAGCAATCCCCGAGACCGCTGATCTCCTCAGCTTGAACTGGGCTGTGTATCGCGCGGCTGTTGAGTTGAAGCCTCAGACACGCAATGATAAGGCGGCGTTTGTGGCTAAGACTCGGCGGCGCGTTGCACAGCTCCAGAATAAGATCAATGAAGCGCGGAGGCAGGCATCCCGTGTTCAGTGTGTGTTAGACTTAATTACGGCGGGGAGGGCGTGTACCCCTAAAATCCGAAAAATCAGCTCGGAACTGAAATGCCGTCACCACACATTGAACAAAGTTATCCTTCTTATTGTGAAGGAACGCTACGTGGAGAAGGTGCGGAACCTGGGGGTTGCCAAGCAATCCCTAGAGAGGCGGCTGGATCGGGCGTTAGACAACGCCCTCTTCCGTTCTGACCCAGGCCGCTGGTTCCAACCACCTACGCCTGCCCCCGACATAGCGCCAACAGCTGTTCAGGTGGAGCGGTTTTGGGGAAAACTGTATAGCGAGGCGGGTCATTTTGATGAAAGCACTCCCGCTCTGGGACGGTTCGACACGTTTTGCCGGCAACAGAGAAGGCGGTGAGTAGCATGAGGAACCACGCCGATTAACATCTTTTGGTGGAAGAAATTCATGTGCACCCATACACATCTGGCCCGCATCTGCTCGTCGTTCATCGATGAGACGGTGCCAATCCCCGCGTGGCTGACAGAGGGAAGGACGGTGTTGTTCCCCAAAAAAGGGGATCTCTCTCGTCCGGAGAACTACCGCCTGATAACGTGTCTGAATGCTCTCTGTAAGATCTTCACAAAGATTCTTTATGAGCGTGTTCTGCGCGAGATCGAGCCTGCATGGCGGCAGATACATGAACAAAAGGGATCCAAGAGGAAGCTGGGAGGTTGTAAGGAGAACCTGCTGGTGGACCGCTGCATCACGCAAGACGCGGTCCAGCACAAGTGTAACCTCTTAGTCGCTTGGATAGACTACCGTAAGGCGTTCGACACTGTCAGTCACAAACTGATTATACACCTACTCGAATGCCTTTCGGTGAGTCATGCAGCTCATGCCGCTCTGGAAGACACGCTTCACAGTTAAGACTAGTGAAGGCAACGTGTCGACCGGAGTGGTGGGGTATAGAAGGGGGATTATCCAGGGAGATTCTCTCAGCCGCCTCCTGTTTTGCATCTCACTATTACCCTTGTCAATTGCCTTGCAGGCTGCACGCGGGTACGATGCGGGGCCCCCCGGGGTGCGTGGGCGAGGGATCACCCATTTATTTTATATGGATGACCTCAAGCTATACGCTCCTGGGGAGGGGGGCTTAAGCTCCTCTTGAACATCGTAGCGACGTACACGCGGGCGGCGAGAATGGACTTCGGATTGGACAAGTGCGCTGTTCATCATCTCAGGAGAGGGAGAGCAGAGGGTGTCGCGGCTGATGTTCGGCTGGTGGACGGGAGCGTCTACAAACACCTGGACGCCGGAGGGTCCTATCGGTAACTTGGCATCGATCAGCGTTCTGTACAAGACGCTGAGGGTGTCAAGGAGGCCCTCCGCAGCGAGTATAGGCGGCGTCTCAGGCGGATCTGGAAATCAGATCTGTCTGGGAAAAATAAGATCACTGCCACCAATATGCTCGCTGTCCCGGTCCTGCTCTACTCCTTTGGCGTCGTCAAATGGCGTAGAGACGAGCTTAAACAGCTGGACATCGGCACACGCAAAATAATGAACATCCAGCGGAGTCTGCACCCTCGATCTTCCACCCCGCGCCTCTATATGCTGCGTCAGAGCGGCGGGCGTGGGCCCTTGGGATTGGAGTATCTTCATGACCGCATGGTCCTCGGAATAGCAAGCGATGTAATAACAAGCTCGGACCCGCTCCTGGAGATTGTGCACCAGCATGAGCTTCATGGGGCGGGTGATTTTCTTTATAAGGCGGCAGATCGTGCGGCAGAGACCCTCGGCTTGGAGTTCCGCCGGCGCCGGCGTGGCACCTTGCCAATAGACTCCGTCGCTCGGTTGCCCAAGTCCCGACTTCGGCGGGCAATCAGGGCTGCAGAGCAGACTGTCCTGACTCGGCAGCACGTTAACAGACCCATGCACGGTGTGTTTTTTCACCACGTTGAGGAACAGGGGCTGTCCACCCAGCTGACCTTTTCCTTCTTGCGGTCAGCTGGACTTCTGTCTGGAGACACTAATGCATCTACTGTCGGCCTGCCCAGTATATGCAGTCTCCGGCTATATATATCGCCATAACGTGGCCCTAAGAGTGTTGTACTACCATCTACCGCACTCTTATGGAATAGACCGGGAGTCCGTGCCGCCTTACTTAACAGGAGATATTGAGTCCGTTGTCGTGGGCGAGAGGTGCAAGATTTATTGGAACTTCTCATTCGCGACCATCGAGCCGCTTCAAGCGACTAAGCCTGATGTTGTCCTCTTCGATTTCGACGACAAGACGAATATACGTCATTGAGTTCTCGGCTCCGGCCGAAGTGAACATGTTGCGAAAGGAAGAGGAGGAACGGCTCAAATATCAGCCCCTCCTGGCCGAGCTACGTCGTTTGCACCGAGGATTCAGGGTAACTCTCGTTGTCCTCATCATCGGCGCGCTAGGGGGGATGAAAGAGTATTTTGTATCGGGCATGCTAGCAACTCCCTAGCATACCGGTTTGCACACCCGGTGTCCGGTTGCTGGCGGGTCGAATGCAGAAGGCGGTCATACTTGGGTCCCTCCGTTTACTCAGGCAACACGATTGTGGACTGCGGTAGCCGCTAACCCTCTGGCTTGAGGGAGCGGCTATCGCAGAGCGATATATTGGAATTCCCGCGCGACTTTCTTGACTGGGCGGTGGCCGAGGTGATGTCGGAACCCTCAAGTGCCGCCCAGCGTTATTGTTCCTGTCTAGGTTAAGAGCGAGCCTAACCCCCGGGGGTAGGTGAATGTTTCCCAGTGCAAACTGAGGAAGTGCGTTGCCCGGAGCAATAAAGTCTATTATAAAAAAACTTTCATAAACTACGCAGTTCATTTAATAATAATTGTGTGTAATCCGTTGTGAAGGTAATGCGAGTCATAGGAAACTCGTAATGCTGATGATGTCATCCTGCGAACTACGCAGTTGACTCAGTGGTTATGGAATGTAGGGAGAGGGGGCATTTTCAAGGACAGATTTCCGGGGCTTGTTTATCCCATTGAATATATACAGGGTGATCCAGAATAGGTGTATCAGCGGGAAATCCCGGGTTCAGCAGGTTACTTGGAACATTTCTACCGAGCCGTTTCTTTTATTTCGACCGCGTCATCAAATGGGAAGCATTAGAAAATAGGCGTTCGATCTTCGAAAGTAACGCTCGAATCCGCCATGATGGACGATCGAAAAGGGCCGAAGAGTATACGAAGGGCCGCGTAGCTGTGGCTGACGTCACGAGGGTTCTGCGAAAACGCTGTGTTTGACAAATGCCAGCGCGCGTGATCTGACGTTTGGCGAATCGTTAGCTACGTTGCCTGTCAACATATCCGGTGCGAGACTCGTGACCAGCAGCACAATTTGACGTTTCACCTATCGTCTGCTGTCGTTCGGCGTGCCAAAGAGTGAAGCACGTCGCAATTCATGAGATTTACGATTTTTATCGTGCTTATCCATTGAGGGTGTCTTTTCATTTCGTTTTCTTAAGAAATCAAAATTTACCGAACCAGCAAATTGTCAATGATAATCAAATTTCGATATGCCGAGCAATTTTTTGTTGCGTATTGAAAACAAATCGCCAGGCGAATTTTTTATAACAGACTCTCAATAATTTAACGCTAAAGTTTCGGGGATTGGATGTTTTTCGGATTCCATTTCTCATTCGACTACTGCGTCTTGTATGATAGCCGAATTTATCTTCCAAAAGAATGTTTTCTGAACGAATATCAATGCAAAGTGTGCTCGAGCTGGGCTAGGAAACATAAGGGGAAACTTTGCATTTTCTCATGAGGGGACACGAAATCAGTCGGATGTGGTAAAAAAAATCGATACGACGTTTTTTGAGGATTGAAACAAGCTGAAAAGATCTTGTGCAGTGCCTGAGATGTTTTTGTTCATCTGTGGAATGGATTTACATACTTATGCAAATAACAAAGATTAAATGCAAGTAGCCACTTTTGGTTCATCCGACTGCAAGCTGTTACATGAGCGAAGATGCAATCAGTGCTCCGTATGATCCCTGGACCGTTTATCGAACATTTCTGAAATCGTTCGTCAATTTTTACATTTAATTTCAGCCCAGTTCCTCTTAAACTGAGAGGCAGTTAGTATTCATGTGGATAGTATACATACAGGCAAGTATGTTAGCAGAGGTATAAGCTGTGAATACGATAGCTCCTTTGCGTACGTGCAAAGACGAAATCAACGGCTCGATTGGCACATTCGTATAGTATTCACCATAACCCCGTCATACTCATAAGCTGCATCGATTTCATCTCTACGTCAGCAAACAATGCTGAATACGTGGATGGTTTATCGCTCTAACTGAACACGGACGATTGCCACTCAGTTCCTAGCAAACAGAGGTGAAATCGATGCTCTCAATTATTTTTCTAGCATCCATAACATATTCTCCAAACCGTCTCGTCGAGTTTGTCGTTGATTTCATCTCGTTCCTCATCGGGGCGAGCGGATCATGTAAGATAAGCTGCGAATACGACAGCTCCTTTGCGGACGTCCAAAAATGAAATCAACGGCTCGATTGGTACATTCGTGCAGTTTTCACCATAATCCTGACATACTCGTCATAAACTGCATTGATTTCATCTCTGGTTCAGTAAACGATGCTGTAGACGTGGATGGTCTATCGCCGAAGCGGTGCTCGGAAGATTGCCACTCAGTTCCTAGCGGACAGAGGTGGAATCGATTCGGTCAATTATTTTTCCAGCATCCATAACACACTCTCGAAACCGTGCCGTCGAGTTTGTCGTTGATTTCATCTCCTTCCTCATCGGGGAGAGCGGATCATGTTAGCAGAGGTATAAGCTGTGAATACGATAGCTCCGTTGTGTACGTGCAAAGATGAAATCAACGGCTCGATTGGCACATTCGTATAGTTTTCACCATTACCCCGTCATACTCGTCATAAGCTGCATCGATTTCATCTCTGGTTCAATGAACGATGCTAAAAACATGAATGGTCTATAGCCGAAGCGGAGTTCGGACGATTGCCACTTAGTTCTTAACGGACAGAGATGAAATCGATTCTCTCAATCATTTTTCCAGCATCCATAACACATTATCGACACCGTCCCGTCGAGTTTGACGTTGATTTCATCTCGTTCCTCATCGGGGAGAGCGGATCATGTAATCAGAGGTATAAGCTGCGAATACGAAAGTACGCGAATACTGCGAATATGGTTTCGAGAATGTGTTATGCATGCGGGAAAAATGACAGAGAATCGATTCCACCTCTGTTCGCTAAGAACTGAGTGGCATTCGTCCGAGCTCCGCTTCGGCGATAGACCATTCACATCCTCAGCATCATTTTTTGAACGACTGATGAAATTGATGCAGGTCATGATGAGTATGACGGGGTTATGGTGAAAAATACACGAATGTGCCAATCGTGCCGTTGATTTCATCTTTGAACGTACGCAAAGGAGCTATCGTATTCGCAGCGTATACCTCTGCTTACATGACCCGCTCTCCCCGACGAGGAACGAGGTGAAATCAACGACAAACGCGACCGGAAGGTTTCGAGAATGCATTATGGATGCTGGAAAAATGATTGAGAAAATCGATTTCATCTTTGTTCGCTAGGAATTGAGTGGCAATCGTCCGAGCTCCGTTTCGGCGATAGACCATCCATGTCTTTACCATCGTTTACTGAAACAGAGATGGAATCGATGCAGTTTAAGACGAGTATGACGGGGTTATGGTGAAAACTAAACGAATGTACCAATCGAGCCGTTGATTTCATCTTTGCACGTACGCAAATGAGCTATCGTATTCGCAGCTTATACCTCTGCTAACATGATCCGATCTCCTCGATGAGGAACGAGATTAAATCAACGACAAACTCGATGGGACGGTTTCGAAAATGTGTTATGGATGCTGGAAAAATGATTGAGAAAATCGATTTCATCTCTGTTCGCTAGGAATTGAGTGGCAATCGTCCGAGCACCGCTTCGGCGATAGACCACCCGCGTCTTCAGCATCGTTTACTGAACCAGAGATGAAATCGATGCAGTTTACGATGAGTATGACGGGGTTATGATGAAAACTACACAAATGTGCCAATCGAGCCGTTGATTTCATCTTTGCACGTACGCAAAGGAGCTATCGTATTCGCAGCTTATGTTACATGATCCGCTCTCCCTGATGAGGAAGGAGATGAAATCAACGACAAACTCGACGGGACGGTTTCGAGAATGCGTTATGGATGCTGGAAAAATGATCAAGAGAATCGATTTCACCTCTGTTCGCTAGTAACTGATTGGCAATCGTCCGCGCTCCGCTTCGGCGATAGACCATCCACGTATTCTGCATCGTTTACTGAACCAGAGATGAAATCGATACAGTTTACGACGAGTATGATGGGGTGAAAACTACACGAATGTGTCAATTGAGCCGTTGATTTCATCTTTGCACGTACGCAAAGGAGCTATCGTATTCGCAGCTTATGTTACATGCTCCGCTCTCCCTGATGAGGAAGGAGATGAAATCAACGACAAACTCGACGGGAGGGTTTCGAGAATGTGTTATGCATGCTGGAAAAATGATTGAGCGAATCGATTTCACCTCTGTTTGCTAGGAACTAAGTGGCAATCGCCGAGCTCCGCTTCGGGGATAGACCATTTACGTCTTCAGCATCGTTTATTGAACCAGAGACGAAATCGGTGCAGCTCATGACGAGTATGACGGGGTTATGGTGAAAACTACACAAATGTACCAATCGAGCCGTTGATTTCATCTGTGCATGAACGCAAAGGAGCTATCGTATTCGCAGCTTATACCTCTGCTAACATGATCCGCTCTCCCCGATGAGGAAAGAGATGAAATCAACGACAAACTTGACGGGACGGTTTCGAGAATGTGTTATGGATGCTGGAAAAATGATTGAGAAAATCGATTTCACCTCTGTTCGCTAGGAACTGAGTGGCAATCGTCCGAGCACCGCTTCGGTGATAGACCATCCACGTCTTCAGCATCGTTTACTGGGCCAGATAAGAAATCGATGCAGTTTATGACGGGTATGGCAGGGTTATGGTGAAAACTACACGAATGTACCAATCGAGCCGTTGATTTCATCTTTGAACGTACGCAGAGGCGCTATCGTATTCGCATCTTATACCTCTGCTTTATACATGATCCGCTCTCCCCGATGAGGAACGAAATGAAATCAACAACAAACTCGACGGGACCGTTTCGAGAATCTGTCATGGATGCTAGAAAAAGGATTGAGAGAATCGATTTAACCTCTGATCGCTAGGAACTGAGTGGGAATCGTCCGAGTTCAGTTACAGCGATAACCATCCACGTAATCAGCATTTTTTATTGAAGTAAAGATGAAATCGATGCATTCTATGACGAGTTCGACGCGATTATTGCGAAAACTACCTGTATGAACCAGTCGAGAAGTTGATTCAATATTTTCCACGTACGCAGATGAACTATCGTATTCGCGGCTTCTACCTCTGCTCACATGATCCACTCTCTCCGATCGCGAACGAGATGAAATCAACGACAAACTTGACGGGACGGTCTCGAGAATGTGGTATAGATGCTAGAAAAATGATTGAGAGATTCGATTTCACCTCTGTTCGCTAGGAACTGACCAGGAAACGTTGCGAGGTCGATGTCTCCGATTTCGATGAAATTTGGCATGCTTATAGAATGGGTAAAAATAGGCGACACGTATTTTTTTTATATTGGCGGAACCCGATTTATAAGGGTTGAAAAGCACCCTCGAAAATTGAGGTGATTTTCGTTTTTCGTCGATAACGTTTTAACGGTACAAGATATGGAAAAACTTTAAATTGCATCAATGTTTATTTTTTCGTGTACTATACATTGGAGATGAGAACGATGCAGATTGCAACAAATTTCATATTGTTTATTGCAAAAATGCAATTTTTTCAACCGTATCTCCGAGAATTTTTAATCGATTGGCATGTAAATTTGCATACATGTAGAGAATGGAAAAATGCGGATAAGGATTTTTCCTTTTTCCGATATCTCACAATTCAGGGCTTGAAACTGCCCATCGATTTTTTTGCCGAGAGCGTCGTATTATCAGATAGCCTTCGGGCATTTCGGTCTAAATTCACGTCAATATACGTTCGTGTTATGACGCAATTGCATATTTGTAAGATTCCAGCCCCTCCCCCCCCCCCCCCACGGTCCCCTTCTCGAAAGGCAAACTTTCAAAGTTCTTACCGTGCGGCACGGATGAAAATTTGTAGAAATAAAAATGGGTTACAAAGAAAGTACAATCAGTCAAAAGAGTCCATACACATTTTCTCGTTTTGGCGGAACGACACTCTTAAGGGGTCAACGGACCCTTAACATCTTCATTCCTTCTATAGCTCGTGAACGGGCCGAAAAAAAAATAAAGGTCGATAGGAAAAAATGTTGTATTCTTCGACTACTAGACGTTTATGATGATAATGATGAGTACAGCAATAAATGGCGTGTTGTTTATCGCAATAATTCGTGAATTACTTGTGAAAAATCACTTTTCAGTTTTCCACTGATATGGGCAGAGGCAAGGATCGCAATCGCGAACTGGCTTCGTGCTTCCGGAAGCAACTGGATTACAATTGTATATTTACGAAGAAATTCTCCCCCGCTACGTACTGCCTTCGAAGATTACAACACAATCGGTAAAGTGTTCTCACGCTTACTCATTTAGGAAATGTTTTCTTATGGATTATACTTATTACAATAATGATAGTCATGATAAAAGTGTTTGAAACAACGAGATTTCTTACACCACGCACAAGTGATGATAGCTGCCTCGCAACATATATCGCATGTCGGTGAATTTTGTGAAAAGCAAATTTCTACCGGATTTTCGAAGTCTGGTGGTGTTTCTTCTTCGTACCCGCTTTTGTACCACGCATATTTGAAAAGATTTGTAAACCGTGGAGAAGAAAACTGGTTGTGTGTAAGAGATTGTAATTTAACAATATTGTCTCTGAAATGCAGATTGACGTCGTAATTGTATAATATTACTGCATCAGAAAAGTGTTTGAAGAAGTTTGTCCCTACACGGAAGCCATAAACATCAAGGGGCTGTATCATTCCAGACGTACCTGCAGCAATTACTAATGATCATATGGACAAATTGTCTACAGAACTAATGAAACTGGTGCAATATATTTACCTGCTGGAATGGTTAAAACTTTAATATCTTTCCCTTGCATATCCATTTCTTTAAAGGGAGTGGGACATTGACCGCTCCAAGAATCTACAAGTATTACCGATTTTTGACCCGTATTGGGAATATATTCTTCTTGGAAGCATCGGTTGAAATGATTAGTCGTCAATTTTCCAGATTTCGAAGCCAATAGAAATATATTTTTGGCTCTGAACATAGTTTGTTCGACTCGACGACCAAATTTGCCAGTAGGTTCGTTTAAAACGATCAACATAGGTGCCAAAAGCTTGCCACTGGCAGAAACCAAAGGCTGTATAGTATAAGTGTGTGTTTTCGATGTTTTCAATTGCACGATTGCCTCAACGGATTTCTGCCCTTCTTTCGCCAATGTGCGGCCTGTATGTAGCTCTAAAGTGAACCCACTCTGATCAGAATTAAATGTGTTTTCAGCCCCAACGTTGGCTATGTTGACTTTCACCATTTCTAAAAATTCGGTAGCTTTGTTTTGAAGTGTATCACCGTTTAATAATTGTTGTTTTGTTACATATTTAGTAATCTTCCGTGACACAATTTCACGTTGGTTTTTGAATGTCCTTAGCCAAGAAGCGGATGCTTGGAAATTTAAGGCTGGTATTTCTACAATTTCTCGTGCACGTAAGGTCCATCGTCGAAGATCGATATCATGGACGGGCAGCTTTTTGTCCAAAGTATCATTAAAATTGTTTAACGTGTAGCGAGCTATCTTTGTTAACTTTTCTTTGTAGGTGCCACCCTTATTTATACTACGGGTCCACCGGCGCAACAGCGGCTTTGATTTCACCTTTTTGAATTTCGTTTGAACAGATGATAACTTTCTATTCTCATTTGCCCCGGATCTCCAGTAATCTACAGCTCTTGTCTTGTATTCGTAACTCAATTCTTCTATATCTTGGGTACATACATTTTCATCAATTTTTGGATCTACGTATCGTTGTCCGTGCCAATCTCCTTCTCTGTCATCTTCTATTGCGGCTGCTTCATGAATTTCATTTGGTAACAGAAAATCCAAACCAGTTTCGACTTCCATTTTCATAGGTTGATCCATCGCTTCAATGATCTTATTTTCTAGATCCTTACTAAACTGTTTTTCCTGTTTGGTGATTGAAGTGCGAGGCAAATTCATAGCACTTATCGCTATGGATAGAAGTTGAATAACATTCACCGGATTATCGTACTTTTTTTTGTATTTCGAACTCAAAATGTATGACTGGCTTCTCCGTCGTAACTGCAGCAATAATGATCGTTGGTGAATTTATATGACTTGAAACCCAATTGATAAATACACACGAAAAAAAACAACGACGATACACATTATTACCAGAACTGCTATGAATCTTTAATAAGGCGATTTCAAGGTTATCATGAGAGCCGCTCTTTGCACCGTAGTCGCTCTTTGCGAAGATTTATTTCTTTCGTTCATTGGTTCCGCTGTTTATGAAGTTAAAGTGAAAGATAAAGATTAAATTATGCTGCGTTATGAGCTGATAAAAATGTTTGCATCATTCTGTTCATAAGTTGCCGCGGCAACCCAAAAACGCTGTAACATCTGCAGATAATGCCTTCGATTCGGTGAGCGGAGTGGAATTTCTTCGTAAATACACAATTATAATTCAGTTGCTTTCCGAAGCACGAAATCAGTCCGTTATTGCGAGCCTTGCTTCTGCCCATATGAGTGGGAAACTGAAGAGTGATTTTTCACAAATAATTCACGAATTATTGCAATAAACAACACGCCATTTGTTGCTGTACTCATCATTATCATCATGAACGTCTAGTAGTAGAAAAATACAACATTGTTTTCCCTTCGAACTTTATTTTTATTTCGACAACGAGAAAATGTTTATCGACTATTTTGACTGATTGTACTTTCTTTGTAACCCATTTTTATTTCTAGAAATGTTCATCCATTCCGCGCGGTAAGAACTTTGAACGTTTGCCTTTCGAGAGAGGGACCGTTGGGGGGGGACTGGAATATTACAAATTTGCAATTGCGTCATAATACTAACATATATTGACGTGAATTTAGATCAAAGTGCCAAAAGACTAGCTGATTATACGATGCTCTCGGCATAAAAATCGACGGGCAGTTTCAACCCCTTAATTGTGAGATATCGGAAAAATAAAAAATCCGTATCCGCACTTTTCCATTCTCTACATGTATGCAAATTTACATCCCAATCGATAAAATTTTTTCGGAGATACGGTTGAAAAAATTGCATTTTTGCAATAAACAATATCAAATTTGTTGCTATCTGAATCGTTCTCATCTCCAGTGTATAGTACACGAAAAAATAAACATTGTTGCAATTTGAAGTTTTTTCATATCTCGTACCGTTAAAAAGTTATCGACGAAAAACCAAAAATACCCTAATTTTCAAGGGTGCTTTTCAACCCTTAAAAATCGGGTTCCGCCGATTAAAAAAAAATACGTATCGCCTATTTTTACCCATTCTACAAGCATGCCAAATTTCATCGAAATCGGAGACATCGACCTCGCAACGTTTCCTTCGAAGTGAGATTTTTCAAATTTACTGACATTGTAACTGAAAGAGATCCGACTGGCTGGAAATTTGAACTGAGTACTCTTGAATATATTTACTCTACAATGACGTAGGATATTTCTGATTGGATGAAAATTGACGATTTGGCATTGAAACAAAACGACCACTTTATAGGCAAGAAAACAGACTGTTTTTAGAACTACGCCATTTTGTTAGACTTGGATATTTTTCAAAAATCCTACGTCATTGTATAGGAAATACCTTCTAGTTTAACGACTTTTTTTGCTTTTTCGGTTTCAGCTACTCATCCAGCCGGAATCATGTCATCAGTGGAGGGACTTTTTTTTGGCTTGCGAAGGTAGCGCATAAGTTGGTTGGATCTCAATATTTTTCAATAAAAAATTATGTAATATAGGTCAAATATATTTTTTATTTTCCAAAACATTTAATTGAGTACTTTTCTTCCAAAAAAATCCTGAAAGTCACCCAAATTTCCAGCGTTCATACTGGTATAGCCCCTTACGCTGTTTTCTTAAATTATGATTTTTTCGGCCGACTTTAGCCGATATTGTGCCAAACTGTTCCGCTAAACATTGAAGTGCTGCCTGTTATTTTTACTCTATTTTTATAATCATCACAACATATTTGCCAAAGTTCAAGCAGTCCTTCCACAAGAAATATAAAATTTTTAATGGTCTCCTTGCTCCACGTAATGGCCACTTTGATTTAACACGGGTCGCGAGAGTCTGGATAGTTTCGCGCCGGTTCGAAAACTTGAACACTGCGGCAGACACTCCGACACAACCTGTTCACACGGCGCTCGGCGCGACACCTAGCGAGATGTGGCAACAAATGTCGCGAGATCAGACAGTGGGGTTCACACACAGACACTCGATGTATACATTGAGTGCATACACCAAAGTGTCGTAGTGTAAACCTACCTTTAGAGAATTATGGATGTAGCATGCTACTCCTCCTCCACGCTTATCCTCTCTATCATTGCGTATGAGTAAATAATCGTGCAAATTAACTAAATCGCCAGAAATACGTGCATGAAGCCAAGTTTCAGAAACAGATAGTATATGATAAAAATTAGAAAATAAATGAGCTTTAACTAACTCAATATGGCCCAGCAGAGAATTAGCATTGAAGTGCGCGATTTTTAAATGCGGAATATTAATATTATCCGGTACATGCGACGCAGTATGGGGACTATGTGATCAGTCTTGCGGACACGTATGGACCCGAATCTATACCAGACATGTTTGAAGTTTGTCTCAGCTGCTCTGGCCCTCGTTAAACGTAAGAGGTTATAGGTGCGTTTAGGTAGAAGTTCGTTAATGAAAACGCTGCCCTCTGTATTCTTCAACACGTACTTCTTCAGAGAACGAATTTGTTCTCTGAAGAAGTACGTGTTGAAGGTGACACATTATGTCCTCCGCTGCATAGTGCATAGATCACAGCGAAAATCTTTGTCGTCATCCAACTCATATCGAAATTTTTCCTTAGCGCATTTAACGTGAAACGAGATACGGCACTCTCTCGCGCAAACAATAGTATCGCCGCTCCTGTTGCAAAGTCTATTGCATGCTCCGCAGCGTGTCGCCATCTCACAAGTATTCGTGGAACAATATGGTCACCAATTGAAAATCACTCGATTGATAATCAAGAAGTAGTGTGATCTCGATCGATAACGCAGCCTGGAGACTCGATGCTCGTAGCCGAGAGGGCAGTGTTTATATACACAGTTATACTAAGCTTGGGTACTCCTTCTTGTTGATAGTATACGCGAAGCTCAAGCAGGAAGCATATCCGTGTTAGTAATAATATATGCAGGCTTACAGTAATGTGTTCGTGCCGTCCGTTGGTCCCGCCAATTTCGGGGTTATGTCTTAGATCGGACCTTTCATCAATAATACAAGAAAAGCCGACGTGCGATGTCCATATTTAATGCAAATCGATGAGAGGCAAAAGTTTGCGTGCCAGTAATCTGCAACAAAAAGGCCCCTAGGCAAAGAGCGGCAGAAGAAATGTACGAAAATGCACACCTGACAGGTAAGACGCGCACTCTCTCGCACTCAGAGAGAGAGAGAGAGAGAGAGAGAGAGAGAGAGAGAGAGAGAGAGAGAGAGAGAGAGAGAGCTCTTTGCAACATATCCATGCACTCACCGGTGTAATTCAGCATAATTGTCCCACAATAATCGAAGTGCAGGCCAATGATTGTCTTGTAAATATATCGTTACTCTCGTAAGCATGGATACACTCCTTTTTATTCGATTTAAAAACGAGATCTTTTTGGCAACCTTCTTCGCAACAAACCATGCATTCATTTCAAAATTTCAGTTCTTATCTATTATCGCACCTACGTATTTTGTTTCTTGGACTTCTTTTATTCGAATATCATCTATATTTATACGAATTTGATCTACAACATTCCGTTTCCTCGAATCATGTATAGGCTTAAAAACAGTTTTCCCATAGTTACTTTTCAAAGAGTTCCTATTTAGCCATTTCAACAACACTTGTAAACTATTATTTAATTCGTCCTGTATTACAGTCTTATCATCTCTTTGCTCTTCAGCAAATAATTTAACACTACATTTACAATCCTTAACCTCTTTCTTTATATCGTTTATACACAATATAAAAAGAATAGGCCCGAGTACCGAACCCTGCGGCACTCCATAGTCATTTTCCATTTTCATTGACATCGATTGTCCATATTGTACTTGTTGTGTTCGGCTGTCGAGATAAGATTTAAACCAATCAAGCACACGTAAAACTATTCCATACATTTCTAATTTTTTGACGTGACAACGTCTTATAATTCGATGGAGCCGGCTGCACGCACGAAGAAACATGACTCATGCGGCGTTACCTCGCTCTGAGGCGTTCCATTTAAAGCTTGAAGTGCAAGCGAGAGCGCGGAACGAGCGACAAAGAGGCACAATCGGCCTCCGCGTTCGGCAGCGTTCGGCAGCGTTCGACATCTGTCTCTCTCCTACTCGAGTGATGGCCTCTGCACACTGCGAGCGACGAGCGACGAGCGATCCGCGACATCCAATGGCAACGTCACTCTCATACAGCATTTCCGTCATACTCGAGCTCTCATTGGATATCGCTCATCGCTTGTCGCCCATCGCGCGCAGTGTGCAGAGGCCATGAGCGATGCGTCCGCGTGGACAGCTGCTATACAATAATACATGTACATGTTTTCTTCAAGTATGAAGTGCAGTGAAAAGTGAATCCGGTGTCAATTGTTTATAGCAACGATAATTGCGGCGATAAAGGTAATGTAAATATAATGTTTCTTGTATATCGAAATGAAATATAATAGAATATAGTTGTGTCGGGGTTATTGGAGAATAATAGGTGATTCGGCTTCGAAAATAACTCGACACGCAATGCCGCTAAGGTAATTGTCGCGAACGAATATAACGAAGGTGAATGAAGGGCCGCTAAGGTATTTCCTTCATTCGATGAGTTCTTACGCGATCACAATTTCAATGGTAGAAAGGACGACACCGATCGTACCCGCGAGAACCTAAGTACGCGAGCAGATTTGCCACTAAGGAGTGAAGGTCCCTCGACCGATTGTTCGGAAAGTCGCAATAAGACTGAAGAGTCACCAAGTGGATGACGCCTTGAAGTTTTCGGCAAATAGCTGCGTTTAGGTTGTCGTGGGGGTGAATTGCGAAAGAATGGATCAGCGATTTTCATGAGGTTTCGCAAAGAGTTCGATCGTTGCGTTCCCTTTTGCTTGCACTAATATTTCGAAACCGGCAAGTTCGCTTCTTGAAGAAAGAACATGAATTTGATGATTTATGATCGCGAAATATTGCGAGCGTTCGGTGGTATGGAGGCCGCGGAGGCAATGACATGAGTTGAGCAATACGGAAGTATACGGATACGAAAAATGGTCCGTAACATCAAAAATTAAATTTTAACAGTCGAGTAGAAATTTAAACAATAAATTTTATTCAAGTATTTTGTAAATTTAAAATGATTTTCTGAACGAAGAATTTTATGAAAAAATAAAAGTTGTAAAACAATTGCTCAAAGCACATTCATACTTGTAAAAAATATGTACATTGTAAAAAAAATAAATAAAAATTGACATAATTGTATTTATGCGTACAAATAAATGTAACTTGATCAATTCAATTGTGATTTCCATTTACCTCCTTCTCTATATCCATACAAAATATCTATCAAACAAACAAAATTAAAATTTTCTTTTGAAAAATGAAACCATTCCATCAGTATCTTCTTATGACGTTGTCACGTTCAACTATCGTCAGTAAACCGACTTTACAGGCAACCGACTTACAGGGATTTTTAACCACAATAGCAACATGAGCCTGAGCGTTGTCATGTTGAAAGATTATGGATTCGTGTCTGGTCGCATATTTAATTAGTATTGTTCTATTTATAATTTCAAACGCTCGTTTAAAGTCTATAAATACCACTCCTATTATTTCAGTATTGTCCAAAAATTTTCTCCATTCAATAAGTGTATTCTGTAACGCGGTCTCACAATAGTGCTTATCTCGAAATCCTGATTGTTCTTTTATAATAATGTCATTTTTATTTATATATTCTATCAGTTGTTCTTTCACCACTAGTTCTTCTCCGTATTTTAGGAATTGGTCTTATAATTGAATTCTTGCATTCACCCGGCACAATACCATACATTACAAGTTTACTTAACAGGTTTTTCAGGACATCTTTGTTTATCCCTTGCCATATGATTTTTAGGGTCACTGTCGTAATGTCATCATTCACACCTTTCTTATCGTCTAAATTACATATTATCTTTTCAAGTGTGTGATTATCAATTTCTTTAAAATTGTTTAAACCGCCACCCTCATATCTTCGATATTCATTCCTTCGCTCTTCTACCTTAATTTCGTTTATAATACGCGCAACGCTCTCGACGAAAAATGTATTAAATTTGTTTGAGATCTCTTCGCAGTCTGTCACTGCCACTCCATTGAACATTATTTCCGCCTTATTTTGTGCGTATGTTTTTTTGCTTCCTATTAGTTGCTTTAGGTTTTTCCACATTGTTGCTGCATCATGTTTTTGTTTATCTATAATTTCTTCATAATATTTTCTTTTGGTTTTTCGAATTATATCCACTACTCGATTTCTCGACATTTTGTATGTATTCCAGCCATTCCAATTATTTGTATTCACAGTTAATGTATATAGAATATCGCTATTTTTTATCTCTCTTCGGATTTTTTCAGTGATCCAAGGTTTTTCTATCCATTTCTACGGCCTACTTTTTTAAATAAATGGAGCAACTTCTTGCATTGCGTCTGATATGTTTTTGAGAATTCTATTTGTAACTGCATTAGTCAGATCCTTGTTATACGCTTCATGTTTCATGGATCCAACTTCTCTTAATCCTCGTAGTTTGTTATCTAGTATATGGTCAAATCTTTCTTTGTTCATGTTTTTTAAGTCACGCTTATAGTATGTTATAATATGACCATTTTTTATGTTTTCCCAGTATGTAAAAATTTGTATTATATTATGGTCAGTTATTTTTGGTGTCAAGAGAACTTTTGTCGTTATTTCGAAATTTGTGAATACTAAGTCGATTGTAGTCTTTGTCCTATCCGTTATCCTAGTGTGTTCTGACACGCGTTGTTTCATGCCTAGGCTAAGAAATTTGTTTATCAGTCTTGGTTTATAATGTGTTTCTTTAGATACATCTACATTAAAATCACCCACTATCACCACTTGGCCTAAGTCCACTAATTCCTCAGATTTATTTACAATTAATTCTATAAATTTACCGCAACTGTGGCTAGTTGAATGATACACATTACATACTGTCAATTTATCATACTTTTCGGAAAGCTGAATCGTATTTATCCACATACTTTGGTCTATGCTCTCCGAGAATAATATTTTATACCAAATACCTTGTTGGACATAAGTAAGGACACCTCCAGTTCTACCGTTTTGCGTATTCGTTCTTATAACATTATAGTTGTGTATTAATAGTTCAATATATTCTATTGCCTCTGTCACATGTGTCTCTGTCAGACATAATATCAAAGGTTTTTTTATCATATGTAAGTTTTTCAATTTTCATCCTTATGGGTTATGAAACCTTGTGCATTTAATGTCATAATCAATGGAGTGCATTCTTCGTTTTTCCTATTCTTACGAATATTTTGTAATTGCTATTCATTATTATATGTTGTATTTTTTGTGCTCTAGATACCATTTGATTGTGTATTTCGCAAGTCCTATAGGTAGCCTCATAATCTGTGTTTATGTCAATTTCTTTGAATTTGTCTAGGCGATATGAGCAATTGATACACTTCTTATAGCTTACGGTGCAGTCTCTCTTACTCTGCAAAGAGAGAGAAAGAGAGAGAGAGAGAGACAACAGTTTCTCACTCTGGCCAGCTTTGCTAGTCAAGCAGGAGTAATATTGTTATTCCTAATCTATACCTTGAGAGCTCCGCTCTCTCTATCTCTCTCTCTCTCTCTCCCTCTCTCTCCCTCTCTCTCCCTCTCTCCCTCTCTCACCCTCCCTCTGTCCCTCTCTCTCCCTCCCTCTCTCTCCCTCTCTCTCTCCCTCTCTCTCCCTCTCTCTCTCCCCTCTCTCTCTCCCTCTCTCTCTCCCTCTCTCTCTCCCTCTCTCTC
>OZ023321.1:38467942-38588373 GCA_964007375.1 Ophion obscuratus
GCCACCTTTTTCGCTCCGTCTTTCTGGGCCCGGTCCTGCTGCTTTTCGGCCTTCGGGCGTTTTTGTTCCAGACAAAAAGCACGCACAAATTGCTTTCCACCGAATGTGACAAATTTCTAAGCCCTGGGTGGAGTGCAAGCTGCGAAAATTCGGTGAAAGCAATTGACAGATTTTCTAACCTGTTTTAGAATTATCACCGACTCACCGGCTTCTGGTAATCGCCGCATCTTTCCTCGAAAATGCTATAGTAGCATATCTATAGCCTGGCCTTCGACCGAACAGCGTCAACGGTGATCGATCTCGCACGCTTATAGTCACGCATCTATAGTACAGCCATCGATCGGGTGCCGGTGGGAAACGATCTTCGCATCGAAATTCGCAAGTGGTCACACATTGTTGTCGGTATCGTAGCCTGTAAACTTATCAACTGCCGTGCGCCGAATTGTCCAACGCGCTAATTGTATCGATCGTTCGCTGACTTACCGTAATCAATACGCATCTCCGCGCACATTTCTTACATTTATCATACGTATTTCTCGAGACACGATGTCGTCTCGCTGTGGTATATGCGAGCATTTATCAAAAAGAGGTAGTGACAACATGTATGCACCGGTGAATGTGGTGAATCTCTTCACATTTCTTGCGCGTCGAGCAAATTTGATTTTAATCGGCTGATACCGATAGCGTACAAATCTTTCGATGCGACCCATGCGCAATGCATCGATCTTCCGTTACGCCTCGGACCCCAGTTGGTTCGCCCGATCATAAGGCTAGACAGGACGAGTCTTCTTAGACTAAGGTGCTAGATATCAACTCAATCCAGCAGTCAAGTGTTTCTACGAACGCTATTTTAACGACCATTTAGGGCACCTCAACAACGGTAGTAAATAACATCGATGAACTCAGAACTGACGTCTCACGACTCTCCTCATTGCACGAAACATTAGCGCTACGAGTCTCCAAATTAGATGATGTGGTCAAGGCCACAGTTACCGATACTCAAGCTGTGCGTAGCGAGTATATTGTGTTAAGGTATATACTCGAAGCGGTAAAGAGAGATCGCGTACGAGGTCCGCAAAACAACTGCACGGCCGAGATCACCTTATCTGGCATTCCTGCTGTGTTGCAAGATACGCCAGACGTTATGGTACAAAAGGTTTTTTTTCGCGCTCGGTATCCCAGATTCATCTCCGATATACTTGAGATTCGACTCCTCACCAAAAAGTCTTAAATCCGTCGGTGACCGAACTAGCTCATCCTTTGCCTCGGGACCGCCGTTCAAAAACTTCAAAAGTTGTTCTCAAATCCCAACCGTTCGAGAATTCATCTTGGCCAAAAGCGAGCTACTAAAGCCCTTAAGGTAAACGAAGTTTTCTCCCTCGAACGTGCAGGCAATATCTTTATAAATGAAATGCTTCCCTACGTCAGACTACAAACTTTTTCGGGAAACAAGAGCCAAAGCAAAGTCAGCCGGATACAAATTTATATGGACGCGAAGAAATAATATCTATGTAAGAAAATCCGAACGTGAAACGCGTTTCACGATCCAAAATGAAGCGGATCTAGAAAAGCTCGTTTGACTAGATCATGAACACATTGAAAGTAGACTGCCACATAGCCAACGTGGCTCCCACTCTCTCGAATGTCCTTCAATAAAATCACCCAATTTAATGCGAATTCCCTGCTTAGCCACCTTGATTGTATCAAAGCTCATTTCTCTTGTAATTTTTACCATGTTATTTCGATATCTGAGACGTGGCTAAACAGTGTTATTTCGGATTCTCTGATCGCGCTAACGGATTACGTGCTTCTACGAAATGATCGTAAATTAAGTCGTGGTGGCGGAGTTGTTATCTACGTTCATAGAACTTTACAAATCAAAGCTCTTGCCATGTCACCAAATACTGTACTCAATGCGCCGGAATTTATTATCATTGAAATAAAATTCCAACAGCAGAAACAGTGCTATTCGGCTCCATCTACAGGAGGCCCAAAGGTTTTCTGTTTGACGACTTTTTAGATACATTCTCACGATTTGCAATAGCGTACAAAAATATTGTAATTAGTGGCAATCTAAACTGCAATCTGTTGAGCAACAACTTCGAAGCCACTTTTCTCCGGGACCTCGTTTCAACTCAATCGTGGGACATTGTGGAATCGGCCGCCACATTCCACACAACGTCCTGTGATTCCTGGCTAGACGCATTTATAATCGACGATTCTTCCAAACTGTCAGCTTTCCAGAAATCTGATGCTCCGTTTATAGCCGGCCACGACCTTATTACTTTGAACTATAAATTTGATACTCGGCCAGTCACTGATCGTCTGATTTCTCGTCGTGCTATGATTCGATTCAACGACATTCTATTTTGCCGCTCTCTCTCTCTCTAACGCGCTCGAAAACACTTGATTCAACTCATTCTTGCTCAAACGGGTCCAGATTGGACGAATGGGTAAACAATCTCAGTCAAATTGTTGCATCTGAGTTTGACAATCATGCTCCGAAGCAAATCTTTCGAGTACACCGCCTATTTGCTCCCTGGTTAACTTCTGAGCTTCAAACAAGGATCAAAAAGCGCAATGTTCTCTTCAAGCACGCGAAAAGATCAAACAATGTATTGAACTCCGCTATATATAGACAGTTTCGAGATGTGCTCTCGGGCGATTTAAGGTCGGCTAGAGATGGGTACCATCGGCGAAGATTGATGGGCATCATGAGTCCTACGCGTCTGTGGAAGGAACTAAGAGTCTTAGGCCTTACTAAATCAAACAATGTCACACCCTTCAATTTTTTACTCAGCCCACGAGTTGAACGACTTTTTTGGGAAACTAACAAATATAGCCCATCGTTGTCATCCTACAGAGCTTACCGACATAATTCTCGAGAGAATCCTGATGTTCCGATTTTTGAGTTTGCTCCAGTAGATACGGAATGTGTTTCCAGACTTGTTAAACAAACTACTGCTGCCTCGTTGTCCGCTGGTCAAGATGGTTTGAGTCCATTTATACTCCACAAAGGTCTTCCAGTACTCTTGGATATTCTGACTACAATATTAACACCTGTCTCCGGCTAGCTCATTTCCCTAAAGTCTGGAAACGTGCCTTGATTCGTCCTCTACTGAAGTCGAATCCGCCGAGATCGATTTCTGACACACGACCTATTGTAAACTTGTCTGATCTCTCAAAAATCTTTGAACGAATCGTACATCAACAGATTGTCAAATTTGTGACAGAGCACAAAATCCTCGATTCACAGCAGTCCGGATACAGACAAAGGTTAGTACTCAAACTGCTCTTATACGAATTTGTCACGATGTAAAGGCTGCAGTTGATGACAGGCGTATTACCATTCTCGTGCTTTTTGATTTTAGTAAGGCCTTTGATACTGTACCACATTCCATATTGCTCGGAAAACTAAGAATGATTGGATTCTCCGATCTGGTCCTCAAATGGGTGTTTGCGTATCTTACCCACAGATCGCAGGCGGTCATTGACGAACAAGGACACTGCTCTGAATGGCGTGACACTCATGCCGGTGTTCCCTAGGGTTCAGTCCTGGCGCCTCTCCTTTTTTCACTTTTCATAAATGATATCGGACTAGTGCTTCGCCGCACCCAACACATGATCTTCGCTGATGATACCCAGATCTACCTCAGCTGCCTACCTGTAGATATTACAGCTGGCATAAATCGGATCTCTGAGGACGTGCGAGCTGTGGCTGAGTATGCAATTTTAAATGGTCTCAAACTCAATCTACAAAAGTCACTTATTTTGGTGCTAGGCAGCCGGGCATATGTGAATAAAATAAACCTCGACGACCTACTGCCCATAGTTGTAAATGATACTCACCTACCTTATGTGAGTGAGGCACGTAACCTTGGAGTGAACATGTCTGCTGATCTTTCTTGGCACAGACACGTCATAGCAATATCTCGCAAAGTAAATTATTCTATCCGCAAGTTAAAATATCATAGAAATGCATTATCACAAGAACTCAGGACCTCCCTCATTACCGCTCTCATTTTTCCCATTCTCGACTATTGCTGCCTGGTATATAACGATGTGTCGGCCGAGCAAAACCTTCAATTGCAGAAACTCTTAAACTCGTCCATAAGATTTATCTTCAACTTGCACAAAGATGAACATGTCACGCCATATCGGCGACGACTAGGTTGGTTGACAGTGAGGTCACGTCGATTGTACTTTATGGGCATCATGGTATTCAATATTCTTGACAACAATGCACCGGATTACTTGATAGAGATTTTGAGGTTATCTCCACCTTCGCACCACACGGCTCGACGCGTTGTCGACACATTTCACATTCCTCTTCATCATACTGCCACGTTTAGAAATTCGTTTGGTCTTGCAGCTAAATATTTCTAGCACTCACTCCCGCTTGCCGGTAAATCGTCACCAATTAATACTATTTTCAAATCCAGACTTTTCGATCACCTGTTCCAACAAGATGTGTCTAGCACCTAACGTACCCACATTATTTACTGCAAGCGCATTGCCGGAAGCGCATTGTCGCTATTGTCGCAGGCTTCGAAGTTCCAAGTGCAATCGTTTACTGTTTATTTAGTGATTCTTAATTCCGCCAAATCGCATTGGTTAGAGGTTGAAGGGTATTAGCATCGGATCGAACATCGACGTACTATTTTGTTTTTATTTTATTTTATTAAATTAAATTTAATTTTAATTTTAATTTATTTTAATCTTCAATCTTAATCTTAAGTATTATTTTATCATATAAACATAAGGCGTTATCACATATAACAAATACTGTTAACATGCATGTAATTATAAGTATCACGCTTAGTTATTATTTTTCTGTTCATTTCAAATCTATTTCGTATGATCTGTACTTATTTGCCTAAAGGTTTAACCATGGCATAAAATAAACCATCAATCAATCAATCAATCAATCTCTCTCGCTCTCTCTCTCGACCCCCTCCTCTCTCCCTCTCTCTCTCCCTCTCTCTCTCCCTCTCTTTCTCTCTCTCTCTCTCTCTCTCTCTCTCTCTCTCTCTCTCTCTCTCTCTCTCTCTCTCTCTCTCTCTCTCTCTCTTTCTCTCGCACACACACACACACGCACACACGCACACGCGCGCGCACACACACTCACACGCGCACACACACACACACACACACACACACACACACACACACACACACACACACACACACACACACACACACACACACACGCACACAAACACACGCGCGCACACACATGAATGTAACGCGAAGCTAATAAGATTCTAATAAGAGCTTTATTATCGACTGTCAGTAAAATAATTCATTGTCTACAATAGGGTGACTTCTAAAAGGTTCGAGACCACACTCATATTACCTCCGCAATTATTAAATCAACTGCGTAGTTTATATATATTTAACGGGATAAACAATGCCCGGAAATCTGTCCTTGAAAATGCCCCCTACATTCCATGAGCCTGCACACCGATGAATTATTATCACTTAATCAACTGCGTAGTTTATTATATAAATATATATAGGAATTTATTTTTTAACTTTATATATTCAAGTTTATATATATATATATATATATATATATATCGTAACGATGAAATTTGATACTTTCCAGAATGTCACCTCATGACGCGATACATTCTTTCCCCACTATGTAGCCAATGCATACTGCGTTATTCCCGAATAGTATATAAGAGCGTCTTGCAGATCGAGAGGCGCACTCATTCAGATCAATACCAGAGAGTCATACACTATCGTTGTTACATGAGCAAAGTAGCCGAGCTAAGCGTAATCTTGCTCCAGAAATTATTCATCGGTCATCATAAAGAACATTCTACAAATTCTGATTACGCACTTTGACCGACGTCTACAATCCAGCCGTTATCGTCGAAGAAGAGTCTCGAGGCGGCGCATCATATTACAATCGACGCACATCCAGAAGAGATAAACGAGCTCAACGATTAGTCATACGATTGTAATCGATAAAATAAAGAAGAACTCGTCGATAGGCGACAACGACGTTTTTTTTTAAACATATATGTTCGCCCAACGGTGTAACATATAAATTGGTGGCAGCGGTGGGATGCCTAAATAAGAAAAGCATCCTAAGAGACATGTGCACAAACAATAGAGAGCACTTCGAACTCAACGGTGGATGTCAACAAAGAAGTTCAACACAAATCGGTGAAAGTCAAGGATCCCAAAGGAGAAAACACATTGTCGTGAAATCTCAACGGGATATCCAATTCATCACTAAAAGTTGGCTTCAAGACATCTTTACACCACATCCGATTCAACCTGTGATCGTCAACGGAACACCTGAGGGACATCCAACAACGAGTCATCGAATCGATCCGTGAGGGTCATCCTGAGGGAACATCTCGAAGGAATCATCACACGACGGTCATCAAAGGAGGGCATCGGCTACTAATCAAGAAAAGAGGGGGTCAACACGGAAGATTGACAGCCCATCATCATCATCATCACTATTATCAAAGTAAGCTCGTTATTTTAAAGTGACCGATATTGCGCTAAAATTTAAGAAAAATGGAGAAGATAGAGCAACTTTTTCAAGATCTTTTTAAAAGAATAGAAAATATAGAGTCAAAAATTGAAGTAAAAACAAATGACTATGAATCTGAAATAATTGAAGATGAAACTAAGAATGGTCAAACAACATCGTTAAAAGAATTATTAATCACGATATCATACTTTGACGGAGAAAACATGCCAGTTGAAACGTTCATTTATCAAATTGAAAGCGCTAAAAAGAATACAGATCATAGCAAACAAAGCCTTTTACTTGCAATGATTTTGGGATCAAAATTAAAAGGAAGGGCAAAAGTAGAAGTTAGAGCGGACAATATTGACAGTTTTACTGAATTAAAAAATATTCTACGAATAAACTATGGTAGTCACGACGAATTAATGATATATCAGCTCCAAAGAATGAATTGTAAACAAAAACCAAAAGAATCAATTAATGAATATTCTCAAACATTTACTAAAATCCCCGATCTTGCAATAAAGTCAATTTTAAATAAAACAATTCCACAAACTCACAAAACAATTCTTGTAGATGAAAAAAGGAAAAGGGGTCTTACCGATTTTCTAGAAGGATTAGAAAAAGAGATTCGTTTGGACGTAAAAACCGAACACCCGAATAATATAAAAGAAGCAATTACTTCCGCGATTAAGGCTGAAATTACTTTGAAAACTCGATCAAGGAATAATTTGACAGGAAAAACTTATCAGAGTTCAAATCATTATCAAAGTTACAAAAACAAAAATAAAAACGACGAAACATTTACGAACGAATTTCAAAAGATATGTACTTATCGTAAAAAAACCGGGACACATACTTCCAGAATGCAGAAAGAAACAATTTGATAACAGGCAATTTAACAAACGGGATTTTCAAAATGCTCCTCACAATTCCAAAGATCCTCCCCAAACCAACCATGTCCAAGAGATCGACCAAACCTCACAAGAATCTGCAGTATCCGAAACAATGAGTGTAAACTCGCTCACATTCTTTTGAAATTAGATGGAACCAAAGAAGGAATCTTTTTAATTGATCCAGGCTCAACAATTTCATTAATAAAAATAAAAATGCTAAATGACCCAACTAAAGTACTTCAAAACGGAAGAAAAATCACGACAATTGCTGATGAAACTTTAAAAACGGAAGGAATCATTGAAACTAAACTATTTTCGCAACCGGTCAAACTTCACGTAATTCCCTCGAATTTACCAATGAAAGAAGATGGCTTAATTGGATTAAATTTTCTTGAACAATTTGAAGCGAAATGGGATATGGGAAAACATGTTCTTCAATTTGGACCTCGAACGTACACAAAGGATTCTCTCAAAAAGGAAACAAATATGCCAGCACGAACCGATTGCCTACGTACTTTTGACATTGAAGGAATTTTTAACGGACATGCAAAAATAGAATTAAAAGATTATGATGTTTTGGTAAATATTAAAAATGGATAAGCCACATTTCCTATTCCTAATTGGACTGACAAGGACGGTTGTACAAGGAAGTTAAAAGCCGAACCAATCAACTATCTGGATATTAAAAATTACGATACCTGAAATGACAAATAAAAGAGAAAAGTTACTTGTTGAAAACACCCGATTAAATCACATTAAAGAAGGAAAAAAAGAAATTTGGAAAATCATTAAAAGATATCATGACATCTTTGTTCTACCAGGAGATCCACTTCCAATGACTCGATTAATAGAACATTCAATGGACCTGACTGACGAAAAACCAATTCACACGAAGCAATACAGATATCCACCCATCCACCAAGAAGAAATTAAAAGACAAATCAAAGAAATGCTTGAGAAAGGAATAATTCGCGAAAGTGATTCACCGTTCAATTCTCCGTTATGGATTGTACCAAAAAAGTCTGATGCATCCGGTAAAAAGAAATGGCGTATAGTAATTGACTATCGGAAAATCAATGACAAAACTAAACAAGACGCTTATCCCTTGGCAAATATTGATGAAATTTTAGATAATTTGGGAAACGCTAAATATTTTTCTGCTTTCGATCTTGCATCCGGTTTTCATCAAATTGGATTGAAAGAAAAGGATAAAATAAAGACAACATTTTCAACAAAAGATGGTCATTATGAATACAATGGAATGCCTTTTGGATTAAAGAACGCACCACCGACATTTCAGAGAATGTGTACATCGATGATGTCATTCTATTTGGAAAGACTCTGAAAGAACATAACAAAAACTTAGAAACACTTTTCCAAAGATTCAGAGACGTTGAACTGAAATTACAACCCGATAAATGTGAGTATTTATAACCAGAATTGGTATATTTGGGTCATGTCATCTCAAAAGAAGGAATTAAACCAAATCCAGAACGAATAGAAAAAATCGTAAATTATCCAAAACCCAAAAATCAAAAAGAAATTAAGCAATTCCTAGGACTTGTGGGCTACTATCGGCAATTTATCAAAGACTTTTCAAAAAAGGCATTACCTTTGACGAATCTGTTAAAAGAAAAGACTATCTGGCAATGGACAACAGAAGAAGAAAAATTATTTACAACATTAAGAAACGCATTATGCACAGAACCTATTCTCACGTATCCCGACTGGAACAAACCATTTATATTATCGACAGACGCTAGCGGCAAAGCAATAGGTGCAATATTATCTCAAGGAGAATTAGGAAAAGACAAGCCTATTTCGTACGCTTCAAGAACGTTAAATCCTGCTGAACAAAATTATTCCACGACAGAAAAAGAATTAGTTGCAATTGTTTGGGCAGTAAAATACTATCGACACTTTTTATATGGCAAAAAATTCAAAATCATTACAGATCATAAACCATTGACGTGGCTAATGAATTTGAAAGATCCTTCTTCACGACTAATGAGATGGAAATGGAAATTAGAAGAATATAATTTCGAAATCATTCATAGAAAAGAAAAATCTCACGCAAACGCAGATGCTTTATCCCGGATAAATATTTTGGAAAATGAAATTCCTGATGTTTTAGACGAATTCCTGGACGAAACATTTCCAAGTTATGATAACTTTCAAGAAGAAAAAGACTCGTATCAAAAATCTGAAAATATTTGTATCAAAGAAGGTCGAGTTAATAAAAAAGGTCTTATCATAACAGACGATCAAAATGAAAGAGGAATTATAATTGATCCAACAGACGATGAAATCGTTTGGTGGGCGGAACTAAGAGCACGAATACCTAATCGCGAATTTATTGAAATTAGAATCAAAGATCCAAGATTTCGAGCACTAGTACTCGAAATGATTGAAGATATTTACACAAAAGTAAATCCAGGAAAAGATTTAATAATTTTTACGAGTCAAGTAAAAGACCCTATCACGCAGGAAGAAAAAGAAAGAATAATCAAGGAATTTCACGAATCAACTATTTGAGGACATAACGGATCACAGAAGACAATAGAAAAATTGAGACAGAAATATAATTGGACCGGAATGACAAAAGACGTAGAAAAGGTAATCCAACGATGTCAGATATGTCAAAAAGAAAAATTAACCTCACAAGTAACAAGACCTAATCCAGGAAATCCTGACATCCCGATAAATCCCAATGATAAAGTATCATTAGATGTAATGGGACCCCTTCCAGCAAGTCAAGGTCATAAGTATATACTGGTTATACAAGACTACCTAACTCGATATTTGGTATTAATTCCGCTCAAAACGAAAAATTCTCAAGAAATACTTGAAAAATTCTGGGAAAATTATTGCAAGATATACGGAATTCCAAAGGAATTGTTAACTGACAACGGTGTTGAATTTAAAGGAAAATTTCATGAAATAATGTGCGAAAAACTAAAGGTCAAATGGACTACGACTTCGGTATATCACCCACAATCGAATGGTAAAAATGAACGTGCATATCGGGAAATCCTCAATTACGTACGGAGTTACATGGTGGAAAGTACCGATTGGGTAAATCAATTATCGAGGGCTACGATATCATATAATTCGACAAGGAATGAAAAGACTGGAGTGTCACCTTTCAAATTTTTATTTGGATATGCCCCGAATATCCCTCTAGATACCGAACATATCGAAATGACAATAAAAGAAAAGTATGACTCACTACGAAGATATCGAGAAAGAATCCGTGAAAAGGCAAGAGAAAAGATCCAAAAATCCCAAGATAAAACCTGTGAGAGACTGAGTTCCCAGAAAATTCCTATAACCTTACACATAGGTCAAGAGGTTTTGGTTAAGAAAAAGCAACTGGGATTATCAAAATTACGTAGTCCGTGGGAAGGACTGTTGTTCGCGCCTTTTGGCACGGTCAATTTTTTCCCCTAATTTTCCCCAGTCCCGCTTCCGCACCTGAAAATACAATAAAAAGGGTCATTACGGTGGCCTAAATGATCCGACTGGCAAAAATACTTACTCGCCGCCGCCTCCGTCGAGTGCCCTCGGGATACCGCTCCGGCATGATACCTTCGTCGGAGTTACCCCGGGGCACCTTTATCCTCGACAACACTCGCCGATGGCCCACCAGGCCTTCTTGACCTCGTCGACGCGACACCGCAACTCTCCTTCACTGAGGCGACACCGAGGTCCTACGCCAGCAGTGCACGCAGGGTTCTTCGCCGTCACAGGTCCTCCAGGGCATCCTGACTGCACTGAGTCCCTGACGAGTTCCCTCCGCACCTGCAAGTGTCCAGGGGAAATTGATAATCCGGAAGGCGTAGCACACAAATGGGACCGGAGAAGAAAACCCCAGCCACGGCGCGAACCCAAACTGATCCCATCTTTCCGCCCCCCCCAGCCCATTCCTCCCCGTACCCTATTACTACGTTCTTTTTGGTTGTTTGTTTTTTTTAAATTATTAAGTAGTTGAATTTTACGTTTAGTCTTCTCTGATTTTGGAGGTTAAAATAATGATTAGGTTATACTCACCTGAGTCCCGTGACCCCCGCGTCCGCCACGTAATTCGAGCCTACCCGGTCCGCCGGTTAATATCACGCACCTGTAAAAGCACACACCACATACCGCACACTCGCGAAACACTTTATATTATTACCGAAGCGTCAGAACAAAATTGTACGGCTCGCGCTGCGACACTTCGGGGTAACTCCGAAGTTTCATAGCCGCGCCAAATAACGTCCACGGCGCGCCGTAGGACTATCTCTCGTGTATTATCCTCGGAGGATATCTCCCTTCCTTACCGACCTGCCCCGAGCCTGCCTCGCACTAGTTCGCGCGCACGGCGACGGTAGGCGACGGGCAAAATCCTTTCTCGTAAACGTTCGCGCCCGAGACGAGTATATAAGGCCGGTCTCGAGTCGCGAACGAGAGATTCGATACCTGCTTCACAGCCCGTGAGCAGTCGAACGTAGCGAGCTCACAGTCCGTGACTCCTACACATCACCTTTACCGAACACGCCGTACGGTGCTGTCCAGATAAAGAACGAAAAAAGATCTTTTTACAGCTTGTAAAAAATCTTTCATTTTCCCTTTGATTTTTTTTCATCCTTACCGAAATCACCTCCATACCTTTTTTGCTCATTTCTCAACTTTTATATTTAGCTTTTTTTTATCCTAAGTCTTTTAACGGCTTTTATTTTTTATTTCTCGTTTTTTGTATTCGTCGCAAATTTCTGTAATCTTTAAAATACATACCTTATTTTTTCCATTTGTACATTTAGTCTCATAAAGAGGAAAAACATTCACTGTCATTATTTTGTCCTCATATTTCTCTTCCTTTAATACCTCGCGTCGTCCACAACCTAAATACGCGCACCACTTCCAATGGGCACAGCGCGTATTTCTCTACGGTACACCTGCATCTATCGCCGTGTTAACCGGTACCTCGCTCGGTTTTCCTCCCTCGAACGTAGGGAGGAATCAATCGGTTAACAGGACCATATATAGTTGAAAAGATTTTAAACGACCAAAGCGTGTGTATAAGAAGAGGTAATGATCTAGTAACATATAATAAGATAGATGTAAAACCGTATTTTACAGATGAAAATGAATCCGTCGACAATAGTAACGACACTGATAATGACGATATTGATCTCGATGACCCGCAGCCAGGTCCAAGTCACCGAGATTGGGAACGATAAACCTGTTTATTTGGAAAGCATGGGAAAAACACACGTTTTTCATGAAACATGGAAAATAATTGTTGGAATAGAATTCAGTCATCTATCAAAAGAAATATCATTAAAAAATAGAACTAAGGAATTATATGATATATGTTTACGACACAAACCAGGATTCATTTGTCAAAGTATAAAACAAATCGAAGTGCAAATCAAACGAAATGAAATACTGGAAAATCAATTAAGAACATTATATCATTTAATTGGTCGAAGAAATAAAAGAGGACTCTTCAACATTGTCGGAGAAGGAATAAAATTACTGTTTGGAACATTATCAGCCTCCGACGCGACATATTTCAATAACGAAATCGATAAACTGCGAGACGAAAATTTATTAATAGCACATTTAGTTAAAAATCAAACAATATTAATGATGAATCAGTTAAAGAATAATGATAAAACTTTTAAGGACAAGATTACGCAACTCAAGTTGTTGAATAATAATATAAAAAATGTGCATGAGGAAACAAAAAGAAATACAATCAATATACAAATTAATGAAGTTTTGTCTGGATATACCACACTATACCAAGATTTGAAGACGAGCATAACGGACTTTTTGAATGCAATAATTGATGGAAAACCTGGAATAGCGCATCCTCAAACGCTTCCCCCACAACTTATATTTGAAAATTTGAGAAATCATACGAATTATCCTCATTTCTTCCCAATTCCGCTAACTGAAGAGCATTTTGCCACACTAATTTACATAAGTCATTTAACAATTGCAGTAATACAAGAAAAGTTAATATATATTCTGGAAGTACCAATATTAGAGGAGGAAATGTACGAGATAATGCATCCAATTGCGATTCCGAGTTATTCGCTAATAAAAGGATATGTATTATATCACATAGACACAGACTATATAGTAATTAGCGAAAAGAAAACAAGATTTTTTCCGTTACAAACAATAGAATTCGAAAGTTTACAAAAAATTCGAAAATACGTACTTAATTCAAAGAAAACATCCAGACTATTCAACGCAGTCCTCTACATCATGTGTGATAACTATGATTCTCGCAACAAAAGAAAATACGTGTAGACCGAAATATGTGCAATTAGAAAGCTCTTTGTTTATTCAATTAAAAACAGGACAAGATTGGATTGTAATACCGGTAAAAGAAGGAACGCTTCATATACTGTGTCCTGATAATGTTCCAAAAACAATAAAACTTATATCAAATGTAAAAGTTTATCTTGAACAAGGATGCTTAGCAATGGCGACACATGCAGTATTAAAAGCGTCTAATGTTATTAAAACAATTGAATTCGATAAAATATTAGAAGAAAGCTTCAATGAATCAGAAATAAAAGATCGCCTACATTTTAATAAAATTAAAGAAAAAGAATTGAATATTAGTGTCATTTCTGGAAACTACATAAATTCAAAGAATTTACAAGAACTAGGAACAAATATTGAAGAAATAAATCAACAAATAAACAACTTAGCGTTACGAAAAAGATCAAAAACGATAAAAGAACATATTCAAGATGGACTTCAGTATTTTGGATATACGGCAATAACCATAATAATCAGTTATATTATGTATAAAATAGGTCTCTTAAGGTGCCTAAAGAAAGCAGTTTCTTGTTGTATTAGACCATGCGTCATTTTCGATCACTGTAACTTTGGAAATAATGCGCAAACTATAGATAGACCAGAACATATCCATCTTAGAGAATCTCCAAAAAGAAAATATGATAAAGAAGCAAGAATAACGGAAATCGAGGAAGCAGAAGAATTACCAAAATTTACTCAAAAACTATTTAAACCAAAACAACAAAGAAGTCAATTACAATGAATTTATGGGGACCAAAATTCTTTAAGGAGGGAGGAATGTAACGATGAAATTTGATACCTTCCAGAATAAGTCACCTCATGACGCGATACATTCTTTCCCCACTATGTAGCCAATGCATACTGCGTTATTCCCGAATAGTATATAAGAGCGTCTTGCAGATCGAGAGGCGCGCTCATTCAGATCAATACCAGAGAGTCATACACTATCGTTGTTACACGAGCAAAGTAGCCGAGCTAAGCGTAATCTTGCTCCAGAAATTATTCATCGGTCATCATAAAGAACATTCTACAAATTCTGATTACGCACTTCGATCGACGTCTACAATCCAGCCGTTATCGTCGAAGAAGAGTCTCGAGGCGGCGCATCATATTACAATCGACGCACATCCAGAAGAGATAAACAAGCTCAACGATTAGTCATACGATTGTAATCGATAAAATAAAGAAGAACTCTTCGATAGGCGACGACGTTTTTTTTTTAAAACATGTTCGCCCAACGGTGTAACAATATATATATATATATATATATATATATATATATATATATATAATAAACAGTTCCCGGAAATCTGTCCCTGAAAATTTCCTCTACATTCCATGAGCCATCACATCGATGAATTATCATTAATAAATCGACTGCGTAGTTTATTATATATATATATATATATATATATATATATATATATATATATATATATATATATATATATATATATATATATATATATATATTGTTACACCATACATGTTAAACATACAACAATATATATATATATATATATATATATATTGTTACAATATGTTATATTGGGTGAACATATATGTTTTTTTTAAAGACGTCGTTGTCGCCTATCGAAGAGTTCTCCTTTATTTTATTGATTACAATGGTATACCGAACCGTTGAGCTTGTTTTGCTTCTTCTGGATGTCCGTCGATTGTAATATGATGCGCCGCCTCGAGACTCTTCTTCGACGATAACGGCTGAATTGTAGACGTCGATCAAAGTGCGTAATCAGAGTTTGTAGAATGTTCTTTATGATGACCGATAAATATTTTCTGGAGCAAGATTACACTGGGCAAATCACACTAAGCTCGGCTACTATACTCGTGTATGAATCACTGGTATTGATCTGAATAAGCGAACGAATAAATCTCTCGAATGAATGAACGCGCTTCTCGATCTGCAAGACGCTCTTATATAATATTCGGGATACGCATTATACATGGGTTGTCTGGTGGGGTAAAATGTATCGCGTCACCGGGTGACTTATTCTAGAAGGTGTCAAATTTCACCGTTACATTCCTTCCTCCTTAAAGAATTTTGATCTCCATAAATTCATTGTAATTGATTCATTTGCTGTTTTGGTTTAAATAGTTTTTGAGACAATTTTGGCGATTCCTCTGTTTCTTCTATTTCTGTTATTTTTGCTTATTCATCATATTTTCTTTTTGGAGATTCTTTAAGATGGATGTGTTCTGGTCTATCTACAGTTTGCGCATTATTTCCAAAATTACAATGATCGAAAATGACGCACGGTCTTATACAACAAGAAATCGTTTTCTTTAAGCACCTCAAAAGACCTATTTTATACATAACATAACTAATTATTATTGTCATTGATGTTTATCCCAAATACTGAAGTCCATCTTGAATAGGTTCTTTTATCATTTTTTATCTTTTTCGTAATGCTAAGTTGTTTATTTGTTGATTTATTTCTTCAATTTTTGTTCCTAATTCTGGTAAATTCTTTGAATTAATGTAGTTTGCAGAAATGTCACTAATATTCAGTTCTTTTTCTTTTATTTTATTAAAGTGTAGGCAATCCTTTATTTCTGATTTATTAAAAGTTCCTTCTAGCATTGTATCGAACTCAATTGTTTTAATAACGTTAGAAGCTTTCAATACTGCGTGTGTTGCCATTGCTAAAGATCGTTGTTCGAGATGAACTTTTACATTTGACATAATTTTAATCAATTTTGGAGCATTGTCTGGACATAATACATGTAATGATTCTTCTTTTACCGGTACTATTAACCAATCTTGACCTGTTTTTAATTGTATAAATAGGGAATTTTCTAATTCAATATATTTTGGTGCACAAATATTTTATCTTTTGGCGAGAATCATCGTTATTATACACGATGTTGAAGATTCCGTTCAATAGTCTGGGTGTTTTCTTTTGATTAGATACATATTTTCCACTTTTCTTAGATTTTCAAATTTTACTATTTGTAACGGGAAAAATCGAGTTTTCTTTTCGTTAATTACAATATAATCTGTATCGATATGATATAATATGTATCCTTTTATCATTGAATAAGTCGGAATCGCGATCGGATATAATATCTCATACATTTCTTCTTCTAGTATTGGTACTTCCAGAACATATATCAATTTTTCTTTTATTACTGCAGTTGTGAAATGAATTATATCGATTAATGTTGAGAAATGTTCCTCACTCAATGGAACTGGGAAAAAATGGGAATAATTCATATGATTCCTCAAGTTTTCAAACATCAATTGTGGAGGAAGAGTTTGAGGATGTGCTATTCTGTGTTTTCCATCAATTATCGCATTTAGCAAATCTGTTGTACTTGTTTTCAAATCTTGATATAACGTGGTATATCCAGACAAAACTTCATTAATTTGTATATTGATTGTGTTTCTTCTTGTTTCCTCATGCAAATTTTTTATGTTATTATTCAACAATATGAGTTGCGAAATCATGTCTTTGAAAATTTTGGCGTTATTCTTTAACTGATTCATCATCAATGTTTTTTGATTTTTAACTAAGTGTGGTATTAATAAATTGTCTTCTCTTAGTTTATCGATTTCATTATTAAAATATGTCGCGTCGGAGGCTGATAATGTTCCAAACAGTAATTTTATTTCTTCTCCGACAATGTTGAAGAGTCCTCTTTTGTTTCTTCGACCAATTAAATGATATAGAGTTTTTAATTGATTTTCCAGTATTTCATTTCGTTTGATTTACACTTCGATTTATTTCATACTTTGACAAACGAGTCCTGGTTTGTATCGTAGGCATGTATCATATAATTCCTTGGTTTTATTTTTCAACAATGATATTTCTTTTGATAAATGACTAAATTCTATTCCAACAATTATTTTCCATGTTTCATGAAAATTGTGTGTTTTTCCCATACTTTCTAAATAAACGGGATTATTGTTCCCAATCTCGGTGACTTGGACCTGGCTGCGGGTCATCGAGATTAATATCGTCATTAGCAGCGTCGTCACTATTCTCGACGAATTCATCTTCATCTGTAAAATAGGGTTTTACATCTATTTTATTGTATATTACGAGGTCATTGCCTCTTCTTATAGCTACACTTTGTTCGTTTAGAATCTCTTCTATTATATACGGTCCTTCCCATGGACTATGCAACTTTTAAAATCCTGGTTGTTTTCTTTTAATCAATACTTCCTGTCCTATGCTTAAGGATCTGGGAGTTCTTTGGGAAATTAATCGTTCGCGAGTTTTATTTTGGGATTCTTCAATTTTTTCTCTTGCTTTTTCACGGACCTTTTCTCGATATCTTCGTAACGAGTCATACTTTTCCTTTATTGTCATTTTGATTTCTTCGGCGTCCAAAGGAATGTTTGGAGCATAACCAAATAAAAATTCGAAAGGTGACACTTCGGTCCTTTCATTCCTTGTCGAATTATAAGAGATCATAGCCCTTGACAATTGACTCACCCAATCGGTACTTTCCACCATGTAACTCCGTACGTAATTGAGGATTTCCCGTTGCGATCTTTCATTTTTGCCATTTGATTGTGGGTGATAAACAGAGGTTGCGGTTCATTTAACCTTTAATTTTTCACACATTACCTCGTGAAATTTACCTTTAAATTCGACGCCATTGTCCGTTAAAACTTCTTTAGGAATCCCAAAAGTTTTACAATAGTTTTCCCAAAATTTTTCATGTACTTCTTGCGAATTTTTTTTTTTGAGCGGCACTAATACTAAATATCGAGTTAAGCAGTCTTGTATAACCAGTATATATTTATGACCTTCACTTGGCGGAAGTGGTCCCATTACGTCTAGTGATATCTTGTTATTCGGATTTATCGGAATGTCTGGGTTTCCTGGATTGGGTCTTGTTATTTGAGAAGTTAATTTTTCTTTCTGACATATTTGACATCGTTGAATTATTCTCTCTACGTCTTTCGTCATTCCAGTCCAATTATACTTTTGTCTCAATTTTTGTATAGTCCTTTGTGGTCCATTATGTCCTCCTATGGTCGATTCATGAAATTCTTTAATTATTCTTTCTCTTTCTTCTTGGGTAGTAGGGTCTTTTACTTGACTCATGAAAATTGTCAACCCTTTTTCGGAATTTAGTTTTGTATGAATATATTCGATCATTTCAAGTACTGTTGTTCGGATTCTTGGGTCTTTGATTCTTATTTCAATAGATTCACGATTTGGTATTCTTGTTCTTAATTCTGCATACCAAACGATTTCATCATCTGTTGGATCGATTATGATTCCTTTTCCTTTTTGATTATCTGTTACAACAAGACCTTTTTTTTATGAACTTGACCTTCTTTGATAAAAATATTTTCAGATTTCTGATATGAGTCTTTTTCTTCTTGATAATCGTCGTAACTCAGAAATGTTTCGTTCAGAAATTCATCTAGAGTATCAGGGATTTCATTTTCCAAAATATTTATTCGGGATAAAGCATCTGCGTTTGCGTGAGATTTTCCTTTTCTATGAATGATTTCAAAATCATATTCTTCCAATTTCCATTTCCATCTCATAAATCGTGAAGAAGGATCTTTCAAATTCATTAGCCACGTTGATGGTTTATGATCTGTAAAGACTTTGAATTTTCTACCATATAGAAAGTGTCGATAATATTTTACTGCCCAAACAATTGCCAATAATTCTTTCTCTGTTGTGGAATAGTTTTGTTCGGCTGGATTCAATGTTCTTGAAGCGTATGAGACAGGTCTGTCTTTTCCTAATTCTCCTTGAGACAATATTGCACCTATTACTTTTCCACAAGAATCGGTTGAAAGTATGAATGGTTTGCTCCAGTCCGGATACGTGAGAATAGGTTCTGTACATAATGCGTTTCTTAATATTGTAAGTGCACTTTCTTCTTCGGTTGTCCATTGCCAAGTAGTCTTTTCTTTTAACAGATTCGTCAAAGGTAGTGCCTTTTTTGAAAAGTCTTTGATAAATTTTCGATAGTAGCCCACAAGTCCTAAGAATTGCTTAATTTCTTTTTGATGATTGGGTTTTGGATAATTTACGATTTTTTCTATTCGTTCTGGATTTGGTTTAATTCCTTCTTTCGAGATGACATGACCCAAATATGCCAATTCTGGTTGTAAATACTCACATTTATCGGGTTGTAGTTTCAATTCAACATCTCTGAATCTTTGGAAAAGTATTTCTAAATTTTTATTATGTTCTTTCAGAGTCCTTCCAAATACAATGACATGGTCCATATACACAAAACAGTTATTGCCAATTAGTCCTTGTAATCCTTTATTCATCATTCTCTGAAATGTCGGTGGTGCATTCTTTAATCCAAAAGGCATTCTGTTATACTCATAATGTCCATTTTTGGTTGAAAAAGCAATTTTTGGTTTATCTTTTTCTTTTACTCCGATTTGATGAAAACCAGATGCAAGATCAAAAGCAGAAAAATATTTCGCGTTTCCCAAATTATCTAAAATTTCGACAATATTTGGCAAGGGATAAGCGTCTTGTTTAGTTTTGTCATTAATTTTCCGATAGTCAATTACTATACGTCATTTCTTTTTACCAGATGTGTCAGACTTTTTGAGTACAATCCATAACGGTGAATTATATGGTGAATCACTTTCTCGAATGATACCTTTTTCAAGCATTTCCTTAATTTGTCTTTTTATTTCTTCTTGATGAATGGGTGGACATCTGTATTGTTTGGTGTGAATTGGCTTTCCATCGGTTAAATCTATCCAGTGTTCGACTGAACGAGTCATTGGAAGTGGATCTCCTGGTAGAACGAAAATATCATGATAATTTTAAATACTTTTCCAAATTCCTTCTTTTCCTTCTTTAACGTGATTCAATCGGGTATTCTCAATGAGTAATTTTTCTCTTTTACTCGTTAATTCAGGGATCTCATAATTTTTAATATCCATATTGTTAATTGGTTCGGCTTTTAATTTTTGTTTACAACCGTCCTTGTCAGTCCAATTAGGAATAGGAAATGTGGCTTGTCCGTTTTGAACATTTACCAATACATCGTAATGTTTCAATTCTATTTTTGCATGTCCATTCAAAATTCCTTCTATGTCAAAAGTACGTAGGCAATCAGTTCGTGCAGGCATATTCGTTTCTCTTTTTGGTGGATCCTTCGTATATGTTCTTGGTCCAAATTGAAGTATGTGTTACCCATTTTGCTTCAAATTGCTTCCATTTTGCTTCAAATTGTTTACGTAAATTTAATCCAATTAATCCGTCTTTCATTGTATATTTGAAGGGATATATGAAGCTCGACTGGTTGGGAAAATAATCTTGTTTCAATCATTCCTTCTGTTTTCAAGGTTTCGTTCGCAATTGTCGTAATTCTTTTTCCATTCTTTATTATTTTTGTCGGGTCATTCAATAATTTCCTTTTCATTAATGATATTGTAGAACCTGGATCGGGGATATTACGATATCTGTGGCCCCAAGTTTTGGCCATGCAGTCTTTATATTTGACCCAAAATAAGACTTTTTTCAAGAATACAAAAAATCGAAATTCGGCCTTTAAGGGGGTGAAACAGAGGTTTTAAATTTTTTATGAGGCGGAGTATTTTTTGGGTAGATTTCTTTAGAATTCGGCATAAACCGAGATGCTAAACACCCGCCCCACTATTTCCACGATTCCAACTATTCCGCCAACACATCCCGAGATGCTAAACACCCGCCCCACTACTTCCACGAGTCCAACTATTCCGCCCATACATCCCGAGATGCCAAACACCCGCCCCACTATTTCCACGAGTCCAACTATTCCGCCCACACATCCCAAGATGCTAAAACCCGCCCGTCTATTTCGCCGAGTCCTACTATTCCCCCTACGCATTCTAAGATGCGGAACACGCGTTCCACTATTTTTACGAGTCCTACAATTCCCCCTACACATCCCAAGATGCTGAACACCCAAAAAATGCACTTTCAAGACCAAACTCCAACTCGTGGTAAATGCTTGAGTATATATTCACATCGAAATTAATGGAGTGTTGGCAAAATATTCACAAAAAAAATACGAATTTTTAATGTTTTTCCCATTTATCTGCCAAACAACTGGGTCTACACAAAAAACATCCCGTGAAAAAACAGCCGAATTTCCCAAACGTCGCCCAGTGCTGTGCCAACCATGTCTGACGGTTGTTCGACCGTTGGCAGAATTGATCGGCCAACCATTGCGGTAGCAACGCGAAAGTATGGGCTAAACGGAAGTTTATTCCTATAATGTGTCAAATTTCAGAGCTCGGTTTCACCCCCTTAAAAGCCGAATTTCGATTTTTTGTATTCTTGAAAAAAGTCTTATTTTGGGCCAAATATGAAGACTGCATGACCAAAACTTGAGGCCACAGATATCGTAATACTGCCCCTGGATCAATCAAATATATTCCCTCTTTGGTGTCATCTAATTTTAAAAGAACGTGAGCGACTTTACATTCTTTGTTTCGGATACTGCAAATTCTTGTGATATTTGTTCGTTCGATCTTAGGAGTTTGTTTGGGTTGCATTTTGAAAATCCCGTTTGTTAAAGTGTCTGTTGTCAAATTGTTTTTTCCTACATTCTGAAAGTACGTGTCCTGATTTTTTACAATAATAGCATACTTTTTGAAAGCTCTTTGTGAATGTTTTGTCGTGTTTGTTTTTATTCTTAAAACCATGATGAGTTGAGCCTTGATGGTTAGAACCCTGATAAGGTTTTCCTGTCCAATTATTCATTAACCGAGTTTCCAAAGTAATTTCGGCCTTGATCGCGGAAGTAATTGCTCCTTTTATGTTATTCGGGTGTTCGGTTTTTACGTCCAAACGAATTTCTTTTTCTAAACCTTCCAGAAAATCAGTAAGACCCTTTTTCTTTTCTTCGTCTACAAGGATTGTTTTGTGAGTTTGCGGAATTGTCATCTTATTTAAAATTGACTTTATCGCAAAATCATGGATTTTAATAAATCTTTGAGAATATTCATTAATTGATTCTTTTGGTTTTTGTCTACAATTCATTCTTTGTAGCTGATATATCATTAAGTCGTCATGACTACCATATTTTATTCGCAGAATATTTTTCAATTCAGTAAAATTATCAATATTATCCGCTCTAACTTCTATTTTTGCTCAACCTTTTAGTTTTGATCCTAAAATCATTGCAAGTAGAAGACTTTGTTTGTTTCGATCTGTGTTCTTTTTTGCACTCTCAATTTGATAAATGAACGTTTCGACCGGCATATTTTCTCCGTCAAATTCAGATATCGTTATTAATAATTCTTTTAGCGATGTTACATGGCCAGCCAGTCTCATCTTCGTCTTCAGTTATTTCAGATCCATAATCGTTTGTTTTTACTTCAACTTTTGACTATATTTGCTATTCTCTTGAAAAAATTTCGAAGAATTTCGGATTCATAATCGTTTGTTTTGTTTCAACTTTTGATTCAATGTTCTCTATTCTCTTAAAAAGGTTTTGAAGAAGTCCTTCTATTTCCTCCATTTTTCTTATGTTTGCGCAACATCGGTCACCTTAAAATAGCGAGCTTACTTTAACGATGATGTTGATGATGGACTGTCAGTCTTCCGTGTTCACCCCCTGTTTTCTTGATTAGTAGCCGATGCCCTTCTTTGATGACCGTCACTTAATGATTCCTTCGAGATGATCCCTCAGGATGATCCTCACGGGTCCTCGTCAGTTTCACACTTGGCCTTCGATTCGATGAGTCGTCGTTGGATGTCCCTCAGGTGTTCCGTTGACGATCACAGGTTGAATCCGATGTGGTGTAAAGATGTCTTGAAGTCAACTTTATGATGATGAATTGGATATCCCGTTGAGATTTCACAGCACGTGTTTTCTTCTTTGGGATCCTTGACTTTCACCAATTTACGTTGAACTTCTTTGTTGACATCCACCTTGAGTTCGGAGTGCTCTTTATTGTTTGAGCACCAGTTTCTTCAGATGCCCTTCTTATTTAGGCATCCCACCGCTGCCACCAATTTATATGTTACACCGTTGGGTGAACATATATGTGTTAGATTTTTTTTTATGTCTCGAAACCAATTACGCGTTTTAGTCTTTCTTGGACTCGCACTATTCTTTTACCTTTTTGTTTTGTTCTGCTATGTTGTGCACGCGGCTCACACGTGGTCCCGCCGGCGCGGGGAGGGGGAATAAAATAATGTAGACGTACCCCCTTTTTTCTTTTGAATAGAAATGCAAAAACGCTTAAGGCGGAACTCTATTTTAAATCTGCGTTGACAAGAATGTTAATTAAATAAATATTCAGAACTCCACACGCTATCGGAGCGTTCACACAGTCCACACTTTCGTATGTTCGCGTCGTTCGCGTTTGGCTCACACAGCAGCCACCTTTTTGCGCGTCTCTTCGATTCGCTCGCATTCGCACGCGCGTCTATACTCGACGACGGTCTTCCCAAGAGAGAGAGCGAGGGAAAAATGGCTTCTAGCTCCACACCGGCACGTACAACGACCGACGCAGGCGCACACAGTGCTACTGCCACGTGGCACCCCACAGTCTCGCCCTCTGTCGCGGCGTCAGGCTCGTCGCTCGCGCCAATATTACATTTTGTTTCCTTTCGCCTTTAACAACTCGGCCATCCTGCAATTGCTCGCCCTCGAGCTGCACAGAATTACACGCAGTGAATGTAAGGCGCGACTAACACTAAGGGGTCACCCAGACACACGCCGATAATTTAACATTTTTTTGGTCGAGCACACCTAATCTCGCGACTCGCGTCACACAGTCGCCCGCTTGCTACAGTCTCCTCAAACTACGGAGTCGTCCAATCGTCGCGGCCGGCGCGTGATTCTTATCACACGCGCGGTCTCGTTGCTCTTTTCTCTCTCGTCGGTTACGCGCGTCGCAGGGTTCCTTCCCTGGAGCTGCGGAGATGATGAATGGCTTGCAGGCGGCGTACTCTTCTCCTCGGTTCCATGAACCTCGCTGTCCAACTCACTGCCCGAATCGCTGTCTGGCTCGCTGTCAGCCGGCGACCACGGTTTCAATTGGCTCACGTGCGCTGTCGCGGCGTAGCGTCGGCCGGACGTCTCCCTCAAATCCGTTACGTAGCACGTGTCGCCGGACAACGTCTTCACGATGACTAGGGGTCCTCGATACCGCGGCTGGAGTTTGGTGGTTTCCCCCGTCGCCACCGGCACCGTTCTCATGTACACGAGGTCCCCCGCACTGAAGTCGTGGTTGCACTGTCGGCCTCGGTCGTAGCGCCGCCTTGTCTGCTCCTGATTCATTAGAATCGCCTCACGCGCATCGGATTGGAGCTCTCCGGGAGGCGAATAGGCCCGACTCCCGTCGTACGTGAGTTGACGCAGCTCACCCTCCCTCCTGCGACGCACATACCCATGTAGAAGTTGGAATGGACTCCTACCGGTAATTGCGTTGACCATTTCATTAAGGTCTCCCTGAATTCGCCGTAGATTCCGGTCCCACGTCTTCCCGTCCTCCTGATCCAGATTCGCCCGAATCGCTGGAACTAGCGTCGCGTTGATCCGCTCAAATTGGCCGTTTTCTTGGGGATGCCTCGGGGAATTCTGGTGATGGCGAATTCCCTGGCTGCGACAAAAGTCCTCGAATGCTTTTGCGGTAAAACAAGTGCCCCGGTCGGTGAACATCTGAGCCGGCGCTCCGTAGGTGTCGACGAACTCCTCTAGATGCCGCAGAACTGTAGCCGTTCGCGTGTCCTTAACTGCTCGAATCCACACAAACTTAGTTAAATTGTCTACCAACGCCAACACAAATTTGTTTTTACGCGTACTGGTAACAAAAGGACCTAAGTGGTCCACATGGACTATCGTGAACGGACGATCCCCCGGAAGGATCGGATGCAACACGCCCGGCTGCTTACCCGGTTTTGTTTTACCTATAATGCACGTTAGACACCGTCGAATGTATCGCTTGACATAGGCGCGCAATCTCGCAAAATGGTAATGTTCGAGGATCCTCGCGACCGTACGCTCCACCCCTGGGTGGCTCTTCAGATCGTGGAACTGGACGATAACGCTCTTTCGCATACATTTCAGTACCGCGTATAGCAACTTTTCGTGACACCGCTTGTACACTATTCCTCGGTGCAACTCGTATCCGTCCACACAGCCTCATTCATACAGCGTTCTCGCGCTGGCCCCTTTTAATAAAATATCTTTCTTAAGATTCATCGCTACATTGATACAACAGGACCCGATCTTCTTCGCTATTTAATGCTAAAACACACAGAGGTTTCAACTCCTCTGAGAGTTCCACCGGAGCCCTACTCAAGGCATCTACATGCGCCAGTCGCTCACCCGGACGATGCATAATCTTGTAATCATATTCACTAAACGAATCCGTCCACCTTATTATTTGTGGATTTAACGTCTTTTGTGTACTCAGTTAGTACAACGATTGGCAATCTGTCACAATGGTGAACGACCGGTTTGCCAGCATCACCCGGAGCCGGGTCACCGCCCACACAATCGCCAGTAGCTCCAATTTGCTACTATGGTAGCGACTTTCCGGCTCGCTAGTCCGTCGGCTAACCGCGTACACCAGCCGAAGCTGTCCCGCCTGATCCTTCTGCATGAGCATACCGGCCAGTCCTACCGAACTCGCGTCCGTATGTAGGTCCGTATATGCATCCGGATCAAACGTTTGTAACACGGGTGGCGTCGTTAGAACTGTTTTTAGCGCCTCGAACACCTGTTGCTGCGGTTGCTTCCACTCGAAGGACGCCTCCGCCTTGAGCAGTCTGGATAACGGCTGCGCCAGCTGCGCAAACCGAGGAACAAATTTTCGGAAATAACTCGTGAGTCCTAGGAATCGACGAACTTCGTGTACGTTTCCTGGTGTCGGAAACTCCCCTATCGCTGTGACTTTTATTTCACCGGGCTCGATGCCCCTCTTGGAAATTTCGTGACCCAGATATGAGACTTTATCGTACAGGAAACGACACTTAGTTAGCTTTATCGTTAACCCTGCTTTTCTCAACGCCGCAAATACCTGCCTCAGTTTTGGTCCCAGGTCCCTCCAACTATCCCCAGGAATTAAAATATCATCCAAATAGAATAAGGCTACCTCATCTCGCAGCGGGCCCACCGCCCGGTGCATGGCTTTATTAAAGTATGCCGGACCATTCATCAGCCCGAAGATCATTCGAGTAAACTCGACTGTCTTCTCAGGCGTGATGATGGCGGTTTTGCTTCTGGCCTCGTCCATGAGTGGAATCTGGAGGTACCCGTGGGCCAAGTCGAGAACAATAAATAAACCGCTGTTCCGTATCTGCGCTAGATAGTCGTCGATATTGGGCAGCGGGAAGTGTACCCGCTCTGTAATCGCGTTAAATCTCCTAAAGTCGACACACAGTCTCGATTCGCCTGATTTTTTTTTACTAATAGTACCGGACTCGCATACTCGGACTGCGTGCCCACCACAATACCCGCTTTTCGCCAATTTTTAATAATGTCTCTAATTTCTTTTCGCTCTTTTTCAGTTGCCCTATACGGCTTACACTGTGCCGGCGCAACGTTAGCTTTCACCTCAATGTCCATTTTTATGTCCTTAGCACAGCCTAACTCGTGGATGTTCATCGCCACGCAGTCGCGAAATTCGCGTGGGCGCACATCCTCGGACTGCTCTGGACCAATGTCGACATCTTCGACCCGGATTGCTTCTCCTCTGCTCGGCCCGTTGACGAACTGCACCCTCGAGACGTTCCCGCGTGCCGTCACGCATCCCGATGCGACTGTGCGATGCTCCGCGCTGTAGTTGGTCACTGGCACCGTGACCCCCGTGTCGAGGGCCTCTACCTCGACGAAGGAAATAGTATTGGCTGTTATCACCGTGTTGCGCACCGCGGTTAGAGACGCCGAAGGTGCAACACATTCCACCGGTAGCTCGAAACTCCTATAATACGTTAAAGTGTCACTCGTTTTTGTAAAGGCGACAGTTGGGTCCTCGGTGAAGGTGCGGCTTAATAAAACGTCCACACAGTGGACGTCGTCGCGGACTACACGCAGGTTTACTCCGCGAACCTCGACTCCGTCGATCTCGATGCTCGCACACACAGTGCCCAAACTGCGGACAACGTATTCCGGCGGCCCAAATGGCTTGAGGTCAGTTGGGGCGGTGGTCATCTCGAACCGCTCCATTAGTACCCGCGATGCCTTGACAGTACACTCCGAATTCCCAGTGTCCACGAAGGCTAGCATCTCGCACCCGTTGACGTATGCCTGTTTTAGATACTTGGCCGCCGTATTGTCTTACCGCACCTGCAAGGACTGAACCGGACGTTGTTCTGATCTTTCGCCCAGCGGGCATTGGCTTTTGACATGCCCTTTTTTGTTGCACTGAAAACACGTTACACGTGGTTCCTCGGGGCAATCTCGTGCCAAATGCCCCGTCCTGCGGCAGTTGTAGCAGTTTCGGTCGGTCCTCGGTCGCTCGTTCACCGCTACGTTTGTCGGCCCATCCGGACCGGCTTTGCTGCCTCGCTGCTGTTCCGTCCCGACCCCTCGGATTCTCAGCCACGTTGTCTCGCGCGTGCTTTTCGACTCGAACTCGCGCTTCTGTTTTGCTAGTGTCTTTTCGTACCGCACTAAATCATGCAATAACGCATCGTGTGTGTACTGTGACGAGGGCATAATGATATTGAACAGTTCACGCGACCCCAATCCAGCCAGGATCTCGTTTCTCTCTTCTTGGAAGGTCAGATTCAGCGGTATGCACAGCCTGACTTTTGCATGAAAGTATCGTGCAATCGACTCATCCTTTTCCTGTCGTCGGGCTTGCATCCTAGCCCACCTCGTGGTCGTGTCGTCATGCACCATAAATGTTGCTGCAAACGCCTCTTTGAACTCACCCCACGTCCGGATTTGGCTGGAGCGAGCCCTGAACCAATCCTTGGCACCGTCTTTAAAATGTATTCTGGCGGCTGCCAAAAGATACTCCTCGGGCCATTGGTGGAGATCCTTTAGAGACTTGACAGTTTCGAGCCATTCTCGAGCTCTGATGCCGTCGACCTCTCCACTATACTCCTCAATGTCCTTCGTTAATTCAGGGATCATGTGGACGACCGGAAAGGGCCCCGCCGACGGCTCCTCGTTCGACGGCTGTCGCAGCACTTGTGTGTTCGCGAGCACTCGCAACAGTAATTGCACCACAGATTCTTGCGTCTCGTTTGACAGCAAATTTCGCAGAGCACTCGCCGGGGTTGGACTCGTATGTCCTTCGATTACTGACGATTGTTCGCGGGGAATCGCTTTCGCTTCCGACGGTTCACTACTAACCCGCGACGAATTTTGTCCCGTCTGCACCACTTCCGACTCCTGAGAGAGCGGTTCCGGAGCACTCGGCACTCGCGTTTCACGACCGGCAACGTTTGTTTCGCGCGTTGGCGCGTTGGTGGTCGGCGTCAGCCGACTAACATTTTGTGTCGCGCGACGCTCTTCCGCGTCCGGTGCGAACCCGCTCCCCCTACCGCACACTCCAGAGTGGTTCAGCGGCATGGTTCTCGCGGTTTTTTGCACGAACCGTTCGAACGACTCTTCACTGATCATGGGTCGCCACGATTTTGTCCGTCGCGCATGCGCGCACCACGTTCGCTTTTTACGCGAATAATCGTTTGAATTTTTGTTTATTTAAAACTTTTGTTTTCGGAGCACGATCACTGCCCTTCTCTTTCTTATGTTCACGCACGTGTATTTTCCAGATCCCACTTCTGATTTTGTTAGATTTTTTTTTATTTCTCGAAACCAATTACGCGTTTTAGTCTTTCTTGGACTCGCACTTTTACCTTTTTGTTTTGTTCTGCTCCGTTGTGCACACGGCTCACACGTGGTCCCGCCGGCGCGGGGAGGTGGAATAAAAGAATGTAGACGTACCCCCTTTTTTCTTTTGAATAGAAATGCAAAAACGCTTAAGGCGGAACTCTATTTTAAATCTAGGTTGACAAGAATGTTAATTAAATAAATATTCAAAACTCCACACGCTATCGGAGCGTTCACACAGTCCACACTTTCGTATGTTCGCGTCGTTCGCATTTGGCTCACACAGCAGCCACCTTTTTGCGCGTCTATACTCGACGACGGTCTTCCCAAGAGAGAGCGAGGGAAAAATGGCTTCTAGCTCCACACCGGCACGCACACCGACCGATGCAGGCGTACACAGCGCTACTGCCACGTGGCACCCCACAGTCTCGCCCTCTGTCGCAGCGTCAGGCTCGTCGCTCGCACGAATATTACATTTTGTTTTCTTTCGCCTTTAACATATGTTTTTTAAAAAAGACGTCGTTGTCGCCTATCGAAGAGTTCTCCTTTATTTTATTGATTACAATGGTATGACGAACCGTTGAGCTTGTTTTGCTTCTTCTGGATGTCCGTCGACTGTAATATGATGCGCCGCCTCGAGACCCTTCTTCGACAATAACGGCTGGATTGTAGACGTCCATCAAAGTGCGTAATCAGAGTTTGTAGAATGTTCTTTATGATGACCGATGAATATTTTCTAGAGCAAGATTACGCTGGGCAAATCGCACTTAGGTCGGCTACTATGCTCGTGTACGAATCACTGGTATTGATCTGAATAAGCGAACGAATAAATCTCTCGAATGAATGAACGCGCTTCTCGATCTGCAAGACGCTCTCATATACTATTCGGGATACGCATTATACATGGGTTGTCTGGTGGGGAAAAATGTATCGCGTCACCGGGTGACTTATTCTAGAAGGTGTCAAATTTCACCGTTACAATATATTATGGTAACCTCATACCGGTCACAGGTATATTTTTTTATGTCCCTTTTTGCTCAGTTGCTTCGTCACGAGTCTTGACAGATTCTTGATCCATACGAAGTGCCCCACATTGTTATCCTCAGTATCTTGCATATACAGCAAATATATGTGCTAATTCTTCTTGTGTTGAGTGACTCGTATTGAAACCATGTCCTTTTTGGTGGTGGTCGTATATACGTCGATCGATACATTGTTATTAAATTCAATTTTTTTATTTGATGGATCGGTACTGAGAATTCGATATCCTGGAGATTCAGTACTGCCGAATAATGAGGGTAAGAAGATTGACGGTCACTGTGTCGTTAAGCTGGGTATAGAACAGCGACAACTGCCCACGCGAAACATGCATTACCACCCGATTTGACGTTAACAACAGCCCTCTCCAACATTATTTCGCGCGGTAATTAGATGGAGCACCCAGCACGCATCGGATTATACTTACTTACGTTTATCGTGAGGATAAGTATTTTCTGCAGAGCCCAGCCACTATCACGTTCTTGACATTCATCGAGTAAGGTTAAAGTTGGCTCAATAACACGCTGTTCATACCACTCGTTCAAATCGCTTATGATAAATAGTTCGCAGTTTCGGTTGTTGACACTTTTATTCGCATGTTTGTCACCACTCGCCAATTCGCCATTAAACACTATATTCATTTTAATGCTGTTGTGCTTGCCGATAATATTTTGCATATGATGCAACACTAGGAGGCGATCATCATTTAGAAAGTGTTTCGGCTCGGTGTGGCTGCGATTCTGCATACAGAATTCTTCAATCCTTCCAGACGCGCTATTTGGGCTATCAGTGACTGATGATGTCCAATTACCAATCGCGGGCGCTTAGTTCAGCTGTGCGTTTCTAGCACTTCGATGAACTTGACGCACTGTTGCTCCCATGCAGTAAAGTCTTCGAACGAACTTAGAAGTGGCGCTTGATCGTGCAAGCTTTGTTCAATGTTGCTATCCATAGTAATAAATTGGCGATGACTTCCGCGATGTTAACTGACTGACTGCTTCGTTCAAAGTGCGGCCAGTTTGGAGAGCAGCAGATAATAAAAAAATGGCTCTCCGTTCGGAAAAAAGAAAAATTTCGGCTATCCCCTATATCTCGGGGAAAAACCCGGACTTTTTCCGATATCGTGTTGGTATAGATTGCCCGAGGAAGAAACGACATAGAAAACAAGTCAGGCTGCATCGGGTCAAAATATATATTTTATGAATCCTGAAGCTGTGACCAAGTGGTCCATTGGCATAAAAGGCTTTCGACGATAAGTTAATCGTTTCTTTTCCCATGAAAATACGTCGTATTCATCTATGTTTTGTAGGCAAGTTGCGCATACATGGCAAGTTGCGCATACAATCCGAAAATGTGTGGAGATCATAAAAGTCAATGCTTGATGAGTCTGGCTAGATTTCACCCTGACCATGGAGTACCCCTTTTCTGGACAGCAGACCCCTGAAGATTTTCCGATAACGCGCTGGTATATATTGACCGAGGAAAACGAGACAAAAATAACAAGTCGGGATGCATCGAGTGAAAAGATTTATTTTATGGGGTCCTGCAGCTCTGCTCAAGTGTTCCATCGAGGCGCAAGATGATAGATCCCTAAAGTTGATAGTTTGTCCAAAAAGTACGTTGTTTTCATCTGTTTTGAATATACAAGCTATAAAAAAAAAACCTATCGTGAGTGGCTCTGAATGTCAACAAAAAAAAAGCACACGTCTCTACAGTTTATAGTTTTTCCAAGAAATCCGTTGTCAGGACATGTCTCGGGTGTCAGCGACAGTTATGACAGGAGTGGACACGCATACAAACATTTTAAATATGTCGGAAACGAAACCAAGCGCATTACATCTGCATCTTATAAATAAACGGCTTTGAAAAGCCATCCCCTTCATGTACCGCTTCAAATTAACGAAATTTTCCTACTGTTTAGGAATTACGATCCGCTCGTAATTCCCGAATAATTCATAATTTTCCGCGGGAATTAGACGAGCGAGTGACGCCGGTATCCTCTCGTGGCTGTCGTCGATGGCGCCACTTTTCGGGTCATTTCCTCTCATCGATCGCGTGATCGCGCGGCTTTTCCCTCTCTCACCGTCATTATTTTCTCATCGATGACAGAGACCACACGCGTCGTCTCACGGGTTGGTCAGTAAACGAGAAATTTCCTTGACGTATTTTTCGAGGCCATAGTTCCTCGGAACGTACAGTACTCGGGACGTAGTTACAGACGCGTACTTCGGGCGATATTATTGCGTTGCGGGCGGATCGTCGAGATCTCGGTTGATCCGATCCTTCTCCCGCGTGTCGGGACGCGTCTCACGGCGGCGGCCATTGTTCGCCCTCGTTCGGGAAAGTTCTCATCCGCGTCTTTAAAAACGGGCTTTCCACCACATTTACCGGGATAATTTTCCACACGTATACTGTATCCTTGTATTATATATTGTTAATATACTTTTATATTATTTTTCCGTACAACGAGATCTTGGCGCCTTTTCTTTATCCACCTACACCAAATCTTCCGGGTCCTTCTCAAACACCTCCCCATATATGACCATTACACGTACACATCGTGTGTGTAAGTTTTATGTTCATGCAGACTAAATAGTGTAGAAAGAAAAACACTGCATCGATGCTAATCTTTTTTATGTCTATAATAAATTAGGAGATTTATGGGTTTTCAACTTTCACTCACCACTACCTGACCCCCGCCCCACAAAACACTCGTAGCACCGGCTTCCCCCTCCCGACAGTCGCTCTTCGGACCACATGGCTACCCCCTCCACAGAGACCCCTGGCATGATGTCACGTCCCTGCGTTCGACCTCCTCTCCACAAGGCACTTGGCTTCCCCGCGCGGGACCCCGCCGCCCCGCTCCCCCCTGAGATGCCACCCCATGCGTTAGAATCTGCCTAGTACATCTGCTCTTTTTCAAACTAAACATTTTCAAAAATATTATTCCTAAGCTTTAAAAATGTTGTTTAACATGTCTAGTAAACTTGCTTGGCTATAACATAAAAAAGATTTCACTTTTTTTGTACATTTGAATTAAAGAAATATAATGAAAACATTGTTTGAATAAAAATAAGAAGTCTAGTTTGAGATATTTGAGATGAATCAAATTTCATATATAGTAAAATAAGCGATAATGATTTAGAGGGTTTTTTTTATTACTTGGCGTTTTTTAAACTACTTTTTCAAAGTTTTCAAAGGGGATTTCAGATCTTTTTGGAAGGGGAATTTTAACATATCTGAACAAACTAGACGTCTGCGATTTCATATTCGTATTAAACAGGGAAAAGTAATTCCAGATATTTAAATCAGTCGGAGCCTAGGAACTGGCATCCACAGCATAATTTTCGTTATAAATATTTTCATCTTTTTAATTTAATCTTCATGCGTTGGATGGTGGTTCTCGCTGGCCCTGCCGGTGAGCTCTGAAACATATATCATTTTTAAAAGTCTACTTTGCAGTACGCATAAAAAGTGTATTCTTTGTCGAACTTATTAAAGAGAAATCAACATTTTTAACCTTTTGACACGTTAAGCTCTTAGAATATTTAGTTGCCTGTATTTGACCTAAAAAAATCATATTGTTGCCGCTTGATTTTTAAAAGTATGTTTTTTGTTGTTGTCTGCAATCAAGCTAACGAATGCACATATTTGCTTTCGCAATGGCTTCAGCGCCACAATACCCATAGGCATACATTTTTCGTTGTCTTGGAACAATGAAGTTCATATTTCTGACTATACATTTTTTCTTTATGATTTTAGAATCTTTTCTTTCGAATAATATTAATGGCATAATTAAAATTTTCATCATTGACGACATTTCTAGTTTTTGAAACAAGGAAAACGAAACACACTGCACACAAACATTCTTGACGCTTATCCACTTTTCTATATTAAAGGTAATAATGTCTTGCAAAGTGAGGGCTTTACGTGGCGATAGTAAAATGTTAGCAGATTTGCAATTAGTTATTTTCGTACCACAACAATTAGATGAAATAACAGAAGTTGTGTCGATTTAAATAGCATTTTTGACAGGTTCCAATTTTTAGCAAAGCAAACTAATAAACTTGCTTGCATCTTGTTGATTAGAACTAATGAAAACATCGCCTACGAATTTCTAAATTAGAAATATGTTAACAGATGAATGTTCAGTCATGTATTCTTTCAACAACGGATCCGACTAAATTTGCCTTTTTAGAATGTAACAACACAGCATCTTGGATCAAAGAACAATGTATCAAACACTACATGCTAGCATTCGCAAAACATGATACGTTATTATTATTCGAAAATTCTCTCACGTGAAAAGACAACAGACCTCGTTCAAGTTGTTCCTGCTTTTCCTGACACTCAATAACCCTGATAGGCACTGCCCAAACCAAATAGTGTTTTTTTTCAGAATACGTTGTTTAGAGAGCTTTAGAGACATAAGATCGGGCCGGTATTGTTTTCGTAACCGATTATACTCAACTATAGCTGTCAAGTTATCTTGTACAGATGCTGGGTCATAATTAATTAGGTGTAATCCTTGCAATGTTGCAACGCGCGATAATGCAACGTAAATTTGACCGCAGATAAATATGGAATTGCCTGCTTTAACCACAGCATTTTGCAAACTAAGTCCCTGACTTTTGTGAACAGTCATGCCATAATAAATCGAACAAATATGAAACTGTTTTCGCACAACGAATGCACGACCCATTATTTCAAATTTAGCGTTCTAATGTATATTCCGATCCAGATGGCAGTAAAACTGTTATTGTTTCGACATCATCGGTATGAACATTTCGGCACAAAGAAGTGATTTTGGCTATAGTACAATTAACAAGTCCAAGAGTGACATTAATATTTCTTCGAATCATTATTTGAGCACTAATCTTGACGACTATTAATTTTGCTTACACTGCTGTTCTTGAACTACTCTCTTCACCATAACATAATACTTTAGGAACTTTGTTTTCTCAAATAAAATTCACAGTCGATTGTATCTCTTGCAATAAGATGTATTTCTGCCGAAGGAATTCGTGCCAATATAGCCGAATTTAAAGTGTCACACTGGTGACATGTAGGAAGTAAACAAACGGTATCAGGCGGTAAATTACACATGTAATCACATAATTCACGTATTCGACCATCAATAGTTTGATCATTAAACTTCAATTTTCTTGATTCCAAGTCATTCGTATCTGCGTCAGTTACTATGCCTACTCGAATCCTAGATAACATATCTTTATAAGAAACATCGGCTTTTTTATGCATATTTATTGTCAATTCATCATAAGAAAACAATGTTAACCATAAATCGGTGGAACCCATTGCTCTAATATACTTTTCAATCTTGTGTCCACAATCAAGTGTCCACAATTAATATCTGCAAATTTTACGTCATATGGAAGTTGTCCAATGACTTGTGTTGATGAATTCACAAGTTAGCAATGATAGTAGACATGCCATTGTCACGTCCCGAAAAATATTTCGGGACGTGACAACCATCCCGGGTCCCGCCCTGAGTCGGGACGGGAGTGGCAAAAAGAACCAGCGCCCCGGTTCAGTAGTCCTGGGAGGTCGGAACATTTTCGACCCTCGGGAATACTGAAGCACCGGGACGATTCGCCGGCTAGATCAAATCGACCAAGGTCACCCGACGATCGAGGTGGATGCGAGCGACGCTATTGTTGCTTGCGCGGTTCAGGTTGTGGGTGCTGCCCTTGGAACCAGCGAACCCCTACTCAATATCGCAAAGGCGGTGGCTGTAACCATCGGTACTGCTGTGCCTATACCGGTGGGTGCAATTGCTGTCCTTGGACCGCCACCACCCAAAGATATACCCGCGGCGAACGCTCAACATCATCGCCCGTCGCGGATCAGCGTGGCCCGCGACCCCAGAGTCCCGAGCCTTTAAACTCGAAAGGGGCTCGTCGTCCGGACACGGCGAGCCAGCCCTCCTTTACCACCCACGACAAACGCACAGTAAAATTTCAGGACAGACGTTAACACGGGAATATCCATCATCCGACTCCAAAGACGGGACAAAAGATTCCTCGTCAGAAACCGAGGACGAGATAGAGTCCCCGGTGGTTAAACTGTCGGCACCGGAGCTCGTTAATGGAGTCCAGAAATTTTATTGTGACTCCGGGTCAAGTTTAAATTTTATCAAACTTCATGCCCTCTGTGATGACGTCAGGTATGACCCCGCGAAATCACGGGAATATGTCGGTCCAACGAACGAAAAGGCGTGGTCGATGGGAACGGTAAAGCTGACAATAAATGATCAACCCCACACCTTTCACGTTGTCAAAGACTTCGTGACAGACAGCAATGGATTGCTAGGTAGACCCTTCATGCGTCGCGTAAAAGCCGAGCTATCATTTCATCATAACGCTCTGGTAATGACAAGTGATCCCATTCGTCCTCGACCGTTTTTAACAAACGATTCGCCGCGAACGATCTCCCCCGCGACGAGTAAAAGGATCTTCACCATCAAGGCTCGGACGCGAAAACCCTTGGCAGTTACCGTAACTAACCCGGACCTTTGTGAGGGTTATTTGCCCCGAATCGAGACCGAACCAGGGTTATACATCGGTAACGCTCTAGTATCTCAAAAGAACGGGATATGTCACGTTCTTGCAATAAATACGTTAACTCGTGACATAGACATCGAGGTCACGCCGCAGGAAATCTTGCCCTTCGAATACTACCAGGCCGGTCCAAGCGAGGACAGTGATCCGTCGGACGACGAATCATTGCCGCCGCCGGATCGGATTGCCGCAGTATTAGAGGCTTTGCGCCTGGAAGAGTTGAACGACGTCGAACGTTCTCACGTCCGTCGAATTGTGGAAGAAGATCCTATGAGATTCAAATTGCCCGGTGACAAGCTACCCGGTACGAGCCTCATTGCGCACCGGATACCGACGGAAAACGATTTGCCAGTGAACACTCGCCAATACAGATTTCCTTCCATTCATCGAGATGAAGTCGGAACGCAAATAAATAAAAAAACTCGAGAATGGAGTAATCGTACCATCGCAGTCCCCGTATAATTCTCCGGTATGGATTGTACCGAAGAAACCCGACTCTCAAGGCCGGCCGAGGATGCGAATGGTGATAGATTTTAGGAAACTGAATGAAAAAACTATCTCTGACTCCTACCCACTACCGAATATATTCGATATATTGGACCAGTTGGGCGAGGCTCAGTATTTTTCAACCTTCGATCTGGCGAGTGGTTTTCAGCAAATTCCCATGGATCCGCGCGATAGCGCTAAGACCGCATTCTCGACACCGAACGGCCATTATGAGTACGCTCGTATGCCCGAGGGCTTGAAGAACGCACCCGCGACCTTTCAGCGATTGATGGACAGTGTACTTCGAGGTCTCCAAGGTGCCGAATTATTCGTTTACCTTGACGATATCGTCGTATTCGCTCGATCGTTAGAGGAACATGACGTTAAGGTTCGGCGATTAATGGCTCGGTTGCGGCACGCAAATCTCGTACTTGAACCCGATAAATGTGAATTTCTGAGGAGGGAAGTGTGCTATCTCGGCCACATAATTGGGCGAGATGGTTTACGGCCCGATCCCCGGAAACTTGAGGCTGTAAGGCGCTTCCCGACGCCGAAAACGGCGAAAAATATCCGACAGTTCCTCGGACTCGCGGGATATTACCGGAGATTCATCGAAAATTTCTCCGGTCGCGCCAAGCCGCTGTCCGACCTCTTAAAAAAGGGTAGGCAGTTCGAGTGGGGAAGTGCACAGCGGCAAAGTTTCAAAGATCTACGTAAGGCCCTATGCACGGAACCGATACTTAAATTCCCCGATTTTAATCAACCATTCAAGCTTACCACGGACGCGTCGGATTATGCGGTCGGGGCAGTGTTAAGTCAAGAGCACGATGGCTTTGACTTCCCAGTAGCCTATTTTTCCCGCATACTCCTACCCGCCGAGGTAAACTATGGCACGACAGAGGAAGAGTGTCTCGCTATAATGAAGGCTTTGGAGCATTATCAGCCGTATTTATATGGGCGAAAATTTGAACTTGTCTCCGACCACGAGCCACTCAAATGGATTGGGTCTATGAGCGATCCGGGCAAAAGATTAGTACGGTGGAGACTGAGCCTCCAAAATTACGACTACGAGTTTATTTATAAACCCGGAAAGCTGAACATTAATGCAGACGCTCTTTCCCGTAACCCTATCAATCCACTATCATCGGAATCTAGCGAGTCGGAGGAGACCGATCGCCCACCTATGGTACCCCCTATAGATAACAGGAGACCTCGGTTGCACTCCGCTCCGAATGAACCTCGCGCAGGGCAAGGAAACCCGAGACACCCCGACCCTACTGCTCGGAGCCCCGTGGCCTTGCGTACGCGTCAACGAACAGCTGACCCGAACGCGGTACACGCGAGGCCGAACTATGTAGAGTCTTCCGGGACGAGTTCGGGGGAGGAACGGCGGCCGATACAGCGGCTCAATCGCAGCATGCTCCCTGCCCCCCTCCTTCCTTCGAAACGAAGAATTCTTAAACGGCCTGCACAGCTGGCCGATGAGAAACTTTGCCCACCTCCAGTACCCGTAGATGCCAGACCCACTACAAGATCTGTGGGTCATAAAGACGCGATTGTTTCTGTCGATTGCCCTCCTAGCGAAACGGAGGACAGCACATCAGTGGAGGAGATCGTCCCTGATGTAGATCAATCCATTCGCGAAGAGTTGCAGCGCACCTTCGGAAAATTCGACGAGTCGTTGAAACAACTCGAAGAGAAATTTTGCGAGAATCAGGAAAAATCTACTGATCTTGTTGAGATATCCTTGCCCAGACACCTTTCGGATGGCGAGGAGGTCGATGACACAACCCGTGAGGTACTTAATAACTTGGACCCTATCATAGATAGAGACGACCATGTACTTCGCAACCGGCTAAAGGAATTATCCGAGCGGCAGCAACAGCTCACAGAGGAGGAACTCCTCCGAAGAGTTAGCTTTGTAGGGCCCCGTTATTCACGCGGGAGTGAGCGAGACAGCGAAGCAGACGACGAGTGCGAAGAGCACGGAGCGTCGATTGCAGTCTCGACGCTTCCAGAAGGGGCGGGCAGCAAGCCGCACCCGAGCGCCTTATTCCATCTCTCTCCTCCGGGCGTACGACCGTCATTGCAGCCTCGCGTCGAATTTCATCCGACTAGCCACGAGGCGACTGCGAGGCTGTCGCCCGAGGGGGACCAGGGGAGGTATCCAAAACAAAGTCGCTCGCTAGCAAAGGCCCTATCTCCGCGTGGTCAGGCGTTGCCTCGCAAAGAGTTAGCTGCTCCCTATTATAATGCCGCGTCGGATGAATCCGACGTATCAATTTCACAATCGAATCCCAATCCCAGTAAAACGAACTCGGAAATTGTTGGGGACCGTGAAAACCTCACGTACCGGAGAGATAATTATGTACATTTCATCTCTGCTGACGGCGAGTTGACTACCCCGATAGGTAAATTATTATCGGATCTGGGATTGCTCGACTCCGAACACATACGGGAGAAAAATTTGGCGGTTGGACAAATTGCGGTGACGCAGTATGGACAACACCGAATTTTTAGTGTCATAATTAAAGCCCGGTATTATGATGACACAAGTCTCGATAAAGTCCGGGACGGTCTGAAGACTCTTGAACGGGAAATGAGTCGATTGAATGTCAAATCATTCCGCATATCCCGTCATGGCGACTTCACGGACGAACTTGCCCCAGACAAGCTCCTATCACTTATCCATTCTCTTTTCGAGAATAAGGGAATAAGTGTCGCGCTCTGCTATGGGAGGACCCAGGTCCCTCCCCCAGATCGGAGGGAGACAATAATCAAAGAAATGCACTCGAGCCTTATCGGTGGCCATAAGGGCGTCACCAAGACCTATAGGCGAATCCGAGAGCGTTTTTACTGGGCGACCCTCAAAAATGACGTACAGAATTATATCCGTCGGTGCAAAAGCTGTCAGGAGCAGAAACTTGTTCGAGCAAAGACTCGCGAACCGATGCTCCTAACGGACACTCCGGCAGACACCTTTGATAAGGTATCCCTTGATACCGTCGGTCCGTTGCCTATGTCGCCCCAGGGGAATAGGCACATACTGACGATGCAGGATAACTTATCAAAGTACTGCCTTGCTGAACCGATTCCCGACTTAAAGGCCACCACCGTTGCAGAGGCAATAGTGCGTCGGCTGTACAACCAATTCGGAGCCCCGCGGGCGATCCTAACCGATCGAGGAACCGCATTCACGAATGGGTTACTGCGGGAAATCTCCAAAATTTACAAGGTTAACCATACAACCACATCTGGTTACCGTCCGCAGACTAATGGTGCGTTGGAACGAAGTAATATCGTTCTAACCGAGTACATCAAGCACTATGCGGATAAATACGATGACTGGGACCGTTTACTACCTTTTGCCGAATTTTCCTACAACACCAGCGTACACGAGGCAACGAATTTCACTCCGCACGAGATCGTGTTCGGAAAAACAGCCCGACAACCGAGTGAATTCCCAACCGAAAATCGGCTGGCCACAAGTGGTTCGTTCCTCGTAGAGCTCATAAAACGACAAAATGAAATTCGAGAGATGGCCGGGGAATCCCTGAACAGAGCTAAAGAACGCTCCAAGCATTACTACGACCGTAAATGCCACCCTTTTGAAGGGAAGGTCGGGGATCAAGCATACGTCTTGAAAGAACCTCGGAAAGGAAAATTTGATGCTCAATATCACGGTCCCTATAAGATAATATCAATTACCGATAGAAATAATGTGGGTCTCGAGACGAAAACTGGCGAGCGATTCGCGAAACACGTCGATAAGGTTAAGTTAGCATACGTGTAGTTAGGTTGCAACTATGTGCCTATCAACAGCAAAATGCTGACTGCGATAATCTGCGTCCTTCTCCTTGCGGGCCGTGGAACGGCCGACTCAACACCGAAGAACCCATACAACAGACTCGAAGATAACGCTGGAGTCTACTAGCTAGAAACACCAACCCAATCTGCCAAACGCACGACTCTACAGCGGAAGGAAACCAGAGATCGAACCTTGGGAACGAAGAATCGTTACTCGCTGTGGAGAGAATAATTCATGCTATAGGCGAGGACCCACAGGAGGGAGAGAGAGAAACAACACCTTCTCACTCTGACCAGCTCCATATATGTCAATAGCTTGGTTCCTTCTCTCCCTCGGATACATCTGGAAAGGCTTACGCTCGCGAAGAAAGAACTCGCGTCCAGCAAGGGAGCGCTCGCTCGAGCGTCCAGTTAACGTTGTATACGAGTCGAGCCGTGAGGAATTTGACTCCGAGACTGCCGATAAACGCTTCGAGCCCAGCGAGAGAGGATTCCCCCCCTTCCTCGCCCTGTTCCTCACAAAACGTTAACCAGAGCCTCCTTCTACACATTCGGGAGGGGACACAAAAAGGGGGAAGTGGAGGAGTCCGCTTCATCAAGGAGCAGTCGTTAGTCCTCCTTCAATCACCATGGCATCAACGTCAAGACCCGAAGTGACCGAAATGAACGTAGATCGCGTCATCTCGCGCTACGTGCGCCGCGAGGAGTGCCCCGTGTGCGCGCGAGATTTGGGGAAATGTAGCGACCTGTGCGCGTGCATCGTGAATTTTAATATCGCCCGCGCCACAAGCGGACTACCACCGTGGTGCGCGATCTGCGACGAGCCGGACAAAAACGACGGGAAACATTCTTACGAATGCTTCCTCGGTTTCCGACAAAGAATCATGCGATTCGGGTGCAGTGCGGGGGTGGAGCGCCACATCAAACTCGGCACGCGTCTCACCGCTTCCGACGCCGAGTGCGCCCCCCCCTCGACTCTAACGCTGCCTCCGACGCGGCCCGTCGCCACCCCAGATCCCTCGAAAGTGATCACCAGGGTACAGGCCAACCCGAGCCCGCGTGTCACGCAGCCTGCGACTTCGGGCCGCGACGGCACCCCCCGAACCCAGGTGGTCGATCCCGCCACACGTCAGGGGAACGTGACAGCTGGATGGAGAAGGACCGACCCCGGAACGGAAATGCGGCTCGAGAATATCGCCATCACCCGCCCCCGCAATCCATGCCCGGTGTGTGGCAAGAAGGAGAAATGCCCGGGAACGGGGGCATGTATGGAGAAATTGATCGAGGAAAGTTTCCGGCGGAAGGGGAAGGTAACGTGCCCCCTTTGCGGGCTCCTGATTCCAGGCCCGAGATTTGCGGCCCACGGAGGGGGTTGCATCACCCGCTGGGAGATGGACAACAAGCCGGCCATGGGAACGGCGACCGCCGCCAACAGCCGATCGGCCGCGGTCATTCCGTCACAGGCGGGGACGCGGGTGAATGAACCCCGCCCTCGTAATCCGCCGAGGAATCCCCCACAACCTGGAAGACAGAGCCCGGCGCGCCCCAACCACCATCGGGGACGGGAGGAGCCCAGACCAGCCACCTCGACGTCCAGACAGCAGCGGATGGCAGCATTCGGGGAGCTGGTGCGGACGGCCGCAACCCAACCGGGGATGGAGCAACAGCAGCAGAAGCTCGGAGAACTGGTGACTGCCCTCGCCAGTGTGCTATTACGGGACGACTAGCCCGTAAAATCTAATCACCGACTATCGACTATATATGTGTGTGTGTGTGTGTTCCTACATATGTATGTGTGTATTTTTTTTAATTTTTATTATAAACCGACGAGGACGTCGATCGCCTGAAGGGGGGGGGGTGGTTGTCACGTCCCGAAATATTTTTCTTTTTTGTTTAAATTAATTGATAAGTGCTCTTTGCGACTCTGTGCGGTGTCGCTGGGTTGCTGCATCAGTGCATCCGGTGGGACCAGATGTACCCGATCCGATTCCGCTGATCGAGCATCGCCTGATCCGCGGAGTTCGACCGTGGGACTTCGGGAGCGAACAAGTTTCCGTGGACGTTGCAAAAAACCCCACCGGGCTAATAGCGACCGAGCTAACGTCGATCCGGTGGCGGTAAGTATGATCAGTTCCGATTTGTCCACGGTTCGCTCCTGGAGTCGGAGAAAACTCCTAATAACAGCAGTCCTCGCGGCGGTGTAATAAGTCCAGGCTAGCAACCCGGCGGACCCGCACAGAGACGTCAGTCTTTATTAGTAACATCCTAGTAGCAACGGAGCTCGCGGCGGTGTAATAAGTCCAGGCTAGCAACCCGGCGGACCCGCACAGAGACGTCAGTCTACTATTTACTATTTATTTTAACAAACCATATTAATCACCAAAGTTGTTCTAAACACTAAATATCTATCGAGCCAGTGTTTAAGGTGCGGGGCCCACTTTGAAGCCCCGAACAAAATAGACGACATATAAGTGAGTGTACGAGCGAAGGAGAAAGAGAGTGAGTGTCGGACGGGGAAATCGTCCCCGTGTTAAAGCGTGAGAGTGTGTGTGAGAGAGAGAGCAACGCGGGGAAATTGTCCCCGTGTTAGAGAATGGGAGTGCGCGTGTGACGAGACCGCGGGGGAAATTGTCCCCGCTCAACGCGACCTACTGTAAGTAATATTAATAAACCCTAAAATTATTTAGTTGTTACCCCCAACCTCTTTTGTTCATTATTCGCAACTTTACTTCCGATCGCATCCGAAAACTCCTTTCCCAAGTCCCACTAGCGGAGAGTGCCGGGCCCGTATGGGACGTGCGGCAAAATCCCAAATTTGAACGGGGACCTTCAGAACCCGAATAAACATAATATAAAATCGTCCCTTCTGGACGTAACACCATGCAAGCAATATGATGGCGATATGCATGTTTGTCAGCGATAGATTCGATGGGCGCAACATGACCGCGATATGCTTGTTTGTCAGCGATACATCCTATGATACATTCGTTGAGCGCAACATGACGGCGATATGTATATTTTGTCAGTGATACATCCCACAAGCCCAAAATGATGGCGATATGCATGTTTCTCAGTAATACATTCCATGACGGCAACATGCATGTTTTCAGTGATACATTCGATGAGCGCAATGTGACGGCGATTTGTATATTTGTCAATGATACATCCCATCAGCGCAATATGACGGTGATATGCATACAAATCCAGGATGATACAAATAGGCAGACACAAAGAAAGTTTGCACAAGTGTTAGAATGGCTAGGTAGAGAGCGCGCTCAGCTCCCAAATAAGAAGACGTGGATCAAACCGTAGGTAGGTACAAAAATTAACTAGGCAGGGTACGTTTTAATCCATTCATCATATAGGCAGGAACATAAATAAAGCATATGCGGATATAAAAATCCTACCAGATTTTTGAAATCAACATTTTTGGATTTTTAAATTATTCACGCTATGACACTCATATCAGCTCCATATGAGCACAGCATAGTTATGTCACGCTATGCCGCTAATATGAGCTCCGTATGAGTACAACATAGTTACGTCACGCCATGCCGCTAATATGAGCTCCGTATGAGCGAGGCATAGTTACGTCACGCCATGTCGCTAATATGAGGTCCGTATGAGTACTATAATTTCTTCACACCGTGACGCCTATGTGAGCCCCATACGCACTCACTTATTGTTAGATATTCGTGAGCCGAATTTGCTAGTCTGATGAATTCACTGCATGCATATTCGCATGAGAACAACTCTGCTTCATTTGGATGTATTATTGTGAATCCTCATGTGATGCAAATATGACTTCAACGGGAGCACTCATAAGGGATACACAGCTGTGAGACTTTCTATGCCGCAGTAATGATGTACATATGATGCCAATATGAGGTACATCCGTCTATCTGGGTAATCAATCGCTTTTCGTAGTTCCATCGATTTATCATGATACTGTAAAGCATCTACAAGCTCCAGTTGTTTTGCCGAGAAGTCTTCAGCATACGTAATATAATCACTTTTTAATTCATCAAGATTGTGCCATGGCTTGAATAAAAGCAATAAAGTGTAATAGTAGCGTTCAGGTTTAGTTTTCACATTATATATATAATGATTTATAAGTACACCTCTTGATCGCTTCTTCAAATATGTTGATTCATAGATTTTAAATATCTCAAGCATTTTTGATTTTATTTTTGTAATATCGCACCACTTGGCGAAATCATAGGGATTAAGAGAATCTAATTGAGCTGGTCTGTTTGGGTAACAAGTATCAATATCAGAAGAACAGAATAAATTGGTCGATTCAGGAGCCAATTTTTCTATATCGTTACGTTTTATTACTTTTTTATTTTGGACAGTATTTGCATCCAACCGCTTGATAGTAGTTTGAGGATCAGTTCCGTGCAACGAAATACCAACGATACTATCAGCAGCTTCGAGAGCACCACATTCATGACGATTTAACAAACGCATAGCCCAATTCCAACCATTACTAGCAATGGATTTAGAAGAATTTATAATATATGTTGAACTGTAGTTATTACTCTTTTCAGGTTTAAAGATATATTTGGTCGTGTAATATGTCAATATCGTAGAATACTCACCAACGAACTGTATATCCATATTACCTTCCCATACACGGAGTATAGTCGGGTTGTATTCAATAATATAAGCTTCAGCAGAACTGCGTGATGGATCATAGAGTCTGCTTTTCGTTTTTAAAGTATTTTCACCAGCAATTCAGACGGCGATATCTCGAAGCTTAAAAACCAAATCTGCAACGCCGGATAAAACCAGTTTTTGTCTTTTTATTTCGTAAGCAATAAAAGTTATGACTGTGTTTCTGATGACTATTTTCTCGTCTGTGCAATTGCGGTGAGACGTTCTTATCCGGCATCCTGCACGTTACATACCTAAGTATAAATAAAGCAATGTCGTCCGGGGAAGATTTACCAATTATTGGGGCATCTTTGATCCAAACTGAATGGTGGAAATGTTAAGCACCTCTACTTTGATATTCCCGACGCCAGAAATAATGTTTTTTTCCTATTGGATGAGCAGGTGAAGTGATGAAATCAAGCATAGCTTTAAATTTAATATTAATAAATCTGGCGGTAGACACTGGATCCGTAACAATAAGCTCCACCGGATTAACTTTTCTAGTTGGTGGAATTTTATGCATACCACGAAGATATTCAATTAAATCGTCCCATAACCACTAACTAGGACTAATTGTTAAGAACCATGTAGCCGGTCCATAATGACGAGACATGCACAACAAATTACGCCTCGGAATTTTTCAAAATCGTGTATTTAAATTAGATTCTAATTGCCCTTTAGACATTTTGTCAAGGTAATTGCTTGCCGTATATTTGTCGCGAGGATTTGTAAAGTGTAATTTATGGAAGATGCCGGCATTCATTTAACGGGTATTGTTGTTTAAAGCATAGAAAAGATACTGAATATCTAACTGAAACTGCGAATGTTTTGACATCAATCGTGATCTGAAATATTCGAAATCTGAGAAAGGAACCCCTCTTTCTTCGTCCTGAGCAATCTCTCCATACGGATATAAGTTCGGAAAACATTTCAAATCTAAATGTTTAGGACGTTTATCAAAAGGAACTTTCTGGATCTTCCGCATTTGATAAAGATCCGTTGCGGAAACATTAATTCTTTTTTCATGGATAGGATAAATAGTAAACTGTTCGTAATACGGGTCCGATTGTGGCATATAAGTAACGAAAGCACCTTTCTGTTTTTCGTTCAGTTCGTTATTGGACCCTGCATCTTCAGTTTTTGTTTTACACGACAGAATACCATCAGTCTTCACAGCCGGATTAACTAAACAAAGTTAATCCGGAACTCTTGGAACTCGACTTTGTTCATTTTTCTTTGTAATTGTTTATAACATTTCGGAAACTCTATGCCTAAATATAGCGGATTGTTCGACTGCAACCAATTCAGGGCTTTCCATACTTTTTCCAAATTTACCAGTCGTTCCCATGCGATTTTAGATTTTGTAGAAATGCCCCACAATATTATATACGACACATGATTACAATTAATAGGTTCGTATGGAGGATATATTTTTCTCAATGTTTCCTCTGTCGGTAGTGTTAAGATAAAATTGATGCTTACAGCTTTAGGAACCAGATTTTTGTAAGGCTATTTTTCGTTCGTAACCGTTCCTAATCGTTGCACCAATTGAAACGCTTTGGCACGGTGAATCAAAATGTTTTTGTAAGTGTTCAGTCCCAGGATTTCGGTAGGAACTTCCCGAATATGAAGATCATTAAAAATGCACGTTGGCGGCATCTTGTTTTCCCTGAACTTTTTATCACAATATCGGCATATGTAGTTATTATCTTTTACTGTCATGCTTTTACGGATGAATTCCTCTAATTCATACCATTAATGTGGATTATATTGCTTTCGAGACAGAGTTTTTCGCAAGAGATACACGGAAAACGCGGAAAATCCATCGAGCGCTTCGTAAAAGCCTTGAATGCAGATATGAATTCAGTCCCGATCTGAGCTTCATCTAGAATAATTTCCTTTGCATTTATTTTTAAAGGTTGGGCGTCTGTTCAGCTTGAACAGCAATTTCTCGAAGCAGTTCAACGTCATTCTTATTTAAAGCTTCATCTAGTGTCGACAATTTCGTATTCAAAAACATTAGACGATACGGCGAATGATGCGTCGAATAACCGGAAAATGTGGAGATAGAATTTGAACCCAGAAAAACTTCGACGCACATGAATTTGCAGTGCAGCCAGATCGCGCGTAAAAGTTACCCCCTCTCTAGTCTCTTACGCGCCCATCACACAATCATAGAAGCGCGTGTCCGTGAGCGAGCGACGCTCGGACATCTTCGGAAAGAGCCGAGTGCGGTCGAAGTTTCCCGACCGCACCTTCGGCAGCCACACCAACCAATAGACGCTGAGCACGTTCATGTGCGGCCAAGCCGAAACGAAGGCTTCGAGGGAAAAAGCAATCTGAGCACGACTTGCGCGTGACATCCCTTGACGGCACGCGGGAGGCTTTTAGATGATTTCAATGCTTATTTAGCTCTCGATTGTCTGTGTTTTTATTGTATACAAAAAATGTATCGCGCACTCTGATCGCTTATTTTTTAAGTTTATACGTCAATTCAAATATAATAATAAATCTAAATTACAACTTATTTATCTTATATAAAATTGTTTACTCTTTACTCACACCCGTCCTTATGCCAAATAAATGATAATTCATAAAAGTAAACGGAAATATATTTATATTCGTATTATTAAATTAATTCTCATACTTTCATCAAGCGATAAAGCATTATCCCCAAAAACAAGCCAATCATCCATCCGGCCGCGAATCGTAAGTACCAGAAAGTGCACATATTCTACAAGCGATGAGATGGTCCCGTTGGTAGTATTCCTGGCTTCGGTCCGCAGGGGCCCCTAATGCAAATTTTTTTACAAATTTTTCATAATTTCTCATATTTTCGTCATATTAGAGATTTTCGAAGAAAAAATGGTTTAAAACAGATTCAAGTTCTGGCCTATTTCCCAAAAACTTTTTTTTTCCCTGAAAATTCATGATTTCTCATTTTTTCCGAAAATTTCTCTTTTTCCTATGACCTGAGTGAACGGCTGCGGAGATATTCAGAGAAAAGTTAAAGATGAAAACAAATGAGATTTTCGTAAAAAAAAAACTTATTATTTTTTTCCGGAAACTTCCCTTTTTCCTATTATCTGAGTGAATGGCTGCAAAGATATTCGGAGAAAATTTAAAGATTAAAAAAATTAGATTTTCTTGAAAAAAATTTCATTATTTGTTTTTCCGGAACGTTTTTTTTTCCTATTAAGTGAACAGCTGCGGAGATATTCTGAGAAAAGTTATAGATGAAAAAATGAGATTTTGGTAAAAAAAATCGTATTACATTTTTTTATTCCTTATAATTCTGAGAAATAATGAATTTCTGAAATGTTTGCAAATATTATTTTCCTTAAGGGGTAACACCACTGTAATGGCCTGCCACGACGCGTCTTAATATTAACGACAAATAATATTTGGGGTAATTATCAAGCATATATTGAAGTATATGCCAAACAAATTTTGTGGGAAAATATTTAAAAATGGCGAACTGCAGCAAATTCTGCCCAGGCATGTTGAACTTAAGGTGCTCTGCGGCACGCAGTATAACTTGTGCCAATTTTAATCTGGACAAGATAATTTTTTTCCATTAAATCTAGATGAGTGTAGTTAGTGAACCACGTAGGGGATTTTAGAAATATTGATTTTTGAGTAATTGCCGAGTATTTGACTACAAATGTTCATTTAGACTTAATAAAACAAAATGCTTTTTTGTAGATTGAAATTGGCACAGTTATACTGCGTGCCGCAGAGGTTCGACATGCTTCGGAAGAATTGCTGCAGTGTCGACATTTTGTAATATTTTCGGATAAAAATGTATAGCAATTATACTTAAATATATGCTTAATAAATACCGCAAGTATTATTTGTTTATCACATTTTCTTCAGCCAAAAAAAATATAAAAAAATACGCTTCCTGTAAGGCCGTTCACAGTGGTGTTACCCCTTAAAGTCTTCATATAATTTCCGAGGGTTTCCGGTATCGTAATTAAAATGATGAAATATTCGGAAAAATTCGGAGGAATTTGAAGAAACTCGGATGTTTGATCGAATTCTTCATATTTGTTCCAATTCATAGAAAAATTCGGAAAAATTTAGAGGAAAAATCGGAGTTTTTCGGAAAAACATTTGCAGTAGGGGCGCGGGATCGTTCCCCGTGCTCAGTGCTTTTATTATTGCTATTAATTCTTACTAAAAATTATTATTGTTATTAATTATTATTCGATTAGTTATTTTAAAGCGATAAAGCATTATGATAATGCTTCATCGCTTGATGAAAGCATATGAGAATGAATATAATAATACGTATATAAATATATTTCCGCTTACTTTTATGAATTACAATTTATTTTACATAGGGACGGGTGTGAGTAAAGCGCAAACAAATTTTTAGAAGATAAATAACTTGTAATTTAGATTTATTATTATATTAGAATTATCGTACAAACTAATAAAATAAGCGGTTAGAGTGCGCGATAAATTTTTCGACACTAAAAGATAACTAATTAAAATAATAATGATAACTAATAAAAATAACTAGTCAAATAAGAATTAGTATTAATAATAATTTTAAAAAAACACTGAGCGCGGGGAACGATCCCGCGTCCCTAGTGCAAATTTTTTTTCGAAAAAATCCAATTTTTTCCGGAATTTTTTTTCGATTTTTTCCGAATTTTTCTATGAGTTGGAACAAATATGAAGAATTCGGAGTTTTGCGGACAATTATTTTTACGCAAACATCGGAGTTTCTCCGAATTTTTCCGAATATTTCATCATTTTAATTACGATCACGGGAAAATCTCGGAAATTATATGAAGACTTTAAGGGGTAACATCACTGTAACGGCCTTACAGGAAGCGTATTTTTTAATATTTTGTTTGGCGGAAGAAAATGTGATAAACAAATAACACTTGCGGTATTTATTGAGCATATATTTAAGTATAATTCTATAAATTTTTATCCGAAAATATTACAAAATGGCGACACTGCAGCAATTCTTGCGAAGCATGTCGAACCTCTGCGGCACACCGTATAACTGTGCCAATTTTAATCTAAAAAAAATGATTTTGTTTTATTAAGTCTACATGAGTGTAGCTAGTGAACCACGTAGGGGATTTTCGATAAGTTAGTTTAAACAATATTTATTAACAAATAACCGTCTAAAAAAATTGAATATATTTAGTCAAATACTCGGCAATTACTCAAAAATCAATATTTCTAAAATCCCCTTCGTAGTTCACTAGCTATACGAAAATCTCCTTTTTTTCATCTTTAACTTTTCTCCGAATATCTCCGCAGCCGTTCACTCAGGTCATAGGAAAAAGAAAAATTTCCGGGAAAAAATGAGAAATCATGAATTTTCAGTAAAAAATAGTATATTATTACGAGGCGAAGCCGAGGCCTTCATATCGCACATACCAGGGCATCCAACATTTGGGCCGTGGGTTGTATACTATTTTTCTTGATCCCGTAGCCGAAAGTACGGGCCTAATTAATGTATGTAATTCCGTGCAATTAATGCTGTCATTCGTGCTGTCAGCTGTCATCTGTCGGCTGTCAGCGGGCCATCTCGTGAAATGCAATGAAGCTGTCATTCTCGCAGGGAGGCGAGCGGAGGGGGGGGGTGCCCGCCCGACTTTTGCAAGACCGAGGCGAAGCCGAGGTTTTGCTGGTCGGGGCGGGCATTAAAAACATCAAGATGAAATAAAACCAACATTATTAACATAAACATCAAATCAACGAACCAAGAACCTTCTGATGAGGATTCTTCCATTTTTTTTTTTCGACACGAACGAAATTCTTCGCGAGACCACGACACGACTTTGACAGGAGCGAGCACAAGATAAAAGAATAACGTGCATATGTAAATATCGCCGGCCGCGAAAATCCTGTCAGAGCGAGCGGTCGTCAGCCGGCCACGAAAAATGCTCTTCCCGGCCTGAAATGCGGCCGGAAAGTGCGTACTTTCGGCTAGGGGAGCAAGAAAAATGTGTTTTTGCGAAATAGACCAGAACTTGAATTTGTTTTAAATAATTTTTTCTCCGAAAATCTCAAATACGACTAAAATATGAGAAATTATGAAAAATTTGGAGAAAAATTCGCACTAGGGACTCCTGCGGACCGAAGCCAGGAACGCTACCAGCGGGACCATCTCATCGCTTGTAGAATATGTGCACTTTCTGGTAAAAAGTGCACATGGATTCGCGGCCGGATGGATGATTGGCTTGTTTTTGGGGGTAACGCTTTATCGCTGAATAAAAGTATGAGAATTAATATAATAATACGAATATAAATATATTTCCGCTTACTGTTATGAATTATCATTTATTTGGCATAAGGACGGAGGTGTGTAAAGCGTAAACACTTTTATATAAGATAAATAAGTTGTAATTTCGATTTATTATTATATTTAAATTAACGTATAAACTAAAAAAATAAGTGATCAGAGTGCGCGATACATTTTTTTGTGTATATTAATAACGCAGAGAATCAAGAGCTAAATATTCATTGAAATCATCTAAAAGCCTCCCGCGTCCCGTCGGGTGACGTCACGCGCAAGTTGTGCTCAGATTGCTTTTTCCCTCGAAGCCTTCGTTTCGGCTTGGCCGTACATGAACGTGCTCAGCGTCTATTGGTTGGTGTAGCTGCCGAAGGCGCGGTCGGGAAACTTCGACCGTGCTCGGCTGTTTTCGAAGATGTCCGAGCGTCACCAAAGAACAGATATTACATGGAACTCCACGGCCCGTTTTAATATTTGGCAGAAAAAATGTAGTTAGTATTTCCGCCGGTAGACTGTGCGGCGGTGTATCGGTGTGCCACACACAATCATATAAGTTCAAGGCACGCCTCTCGCGGTTGTCTCTCTCTCTCTCTCTCTCTCTCTCTCTCTCTCTCTTTCTCTCTCTCTCTCTCTCTCTCTCTCTCTCTCTCTCTCTCTCTCTCTCTCTCTCTCTCTCTCTCTCTCTCTCTCTCTCTCTCTCTCTCTCTCTCTCTCTCTCTCTCTCTCTCTCTCTCTCTCTCTCTCTCTCTCTCTCTCTCTCTCTCTCTCTCTCTCTCTCTCTCTCTCTCTCTCTCTCTCTCTCTCGCGTATGCCTATCGGGCTATAGTGCTGTCCCGCTTGTATTAATGGTCGACTGACCAACCAACCGTTGGGCGATTCGGTAGGGGACAGCGCATCATTTAAAATCACGTTGAGATATTTCTGTCGCGGACGGCCGTATTTTGGGGGGGCACAAGGGGGGCCCTTCTGAATCAGTGATAAATTATAGTAGCGCTTAGTAAAAAATAAGTCACAATCAATTATTATACCCAACAATAAGCGGGAATAACAAAAAGTTTGCACAAAATTTGTAATTTCAGACGTTTTTGCATTTCTCCTGAAAGGTGGCGGCTACGAAATTTTATCTTAAATATTTTCTTTAAGCATTCGGTCCCCTCCTGTTTTTATTGTCGTTACGGGATAAACTTACGAAATGCTAGTACACCCGATTCGGCCGAAATTTTGCACAGATGTTCCATTTAATATATAAAGACACCCCCTGAAGGGATTTTTGGCACGTTCCAATAGAAATCTAGTTTTAAAGTTTATTTTTTTAGCCCGCACGAGTATGCCTACATCGCTCGCCACGGCCGATCGATATCCCCACTCCTCCGACTTCACTGGTGGCTCGCGTGCCGCGCTTACCCCTGCAAGTATATCTATATAACCGAAACAAACCCAACCAAACTCAACCCACAAACCCAGCTCATGGGACCTGGTGTCCGGAGACCCCTAAAAACGGTGGACACGATTTCTCAAAAACTATTGCATCGATCTTATTGAAATTTTGCACACTTCTTCAAAATAGCATTGACTAGTGATTGAATTAAGCATTTAAAAAAAAATTGAAATTTGGATTTTCGGCCGAGTTATATGCAAAGTAGTTCAGTTTTTGGTACAATTTACGCTACGCATAGTCTTGTAAAATTAGTTGTAATCGACATAAAACCTTCGTTCAAACACTAGTCAATGCTATTTTGAAGAAGTGTGCAAAATTTCAATAAGATTGGTGCATTACTTTTCGAGAAATCGTGTCCACCGTTTTTCCGAGGGGTCACCGGAAACCAGGTCCGACCGGCTGAATATCCAAATTTTTTTAATGACATTTTAAAAAAATATTGTAATGTTGCTCTTTTATGTGCTTACCACTTGGAATAAAATCATTCATCAATTATATTTTATTTAATAAAGAAAATATGCTTTTTGGCTTAAAAACCCACGTAACCCCTTCAAAATTATTTTCGTTTAAATATTTACGTGTCGTCATTGTTAGGAAAATGATGGAAGCTCGTCTTAGGAACATTTTTGCATCTATTATAGGCACGTCTGCTACAGGATGGCATCGTTAACAATGTTGCAACTCACAATTTTAAATAGCCAATTTTCTGTGGGCAAAGAGTCTAACAGAAAAGCGCAAAATACACGAATACACGATTAATTAACTAGTTAGATTGATATACAGTATTAATAATCACGAATACGTCCGAGGCCTGTCAAATTTCTGACAGATGTAAGCAAAGTAGCAACAGATTTCTGTACCGCGTAGCACTTTCCTTGGAAGAAATCGCTGAGGGCATGCTAAAAAGAGATGGAAAGGAGCGAGAGAGTAAGAGCGACAACAGATCGATTTAAAGCCGGGTCTCCCCGGCAGAACGAGCGCGTGCCTTAGACCGCTCGACCGTTGCTGCTGTTAACATTGGAATCTGCAAGAGAGCGAGCGAGACGCGAAATCACCTCAACCGTAGTTGGCTCGAGCGTAGGGAAAGGTGGAGCTGGGTGGAGCCAAGCGCTTTAGATGGTTGGGGGAGTAACTACGATACTCTCCCAAGAAATCTTGCCAAATCGTCCCATAAGCCGTGTTGTTCCATGCAATATCTGTTCTTTGGCGTCGCTCGCTTACCTACACGCGCTACTATGATTGTGTGATGGGCGCGTAAGAGGCTAGAGAGGGGGTAACTTTTACGCGCGATCTAGCTGCACTGTGACCAAGTTGATCGGTATTCGTGTTATTTGAACACAGCAAAATGAGACGTAAAAAGCTGTCTAATCTTCCAAGTGTGCAATTTATAAACTGCTGGAAGATATCTTTTACTTTATCAACTATTTGGTCATCATTTTCTATGCACATTTTTTCACTGGATTTCCACGATTTTACCGTTTTGTTTTTAATTTATATCAAAGGTAGTAAATTTATAGCCTTACTTTCTGAATTCATCATTATCGGTTCAGTTAGATTGAACACATGGTAGGTAACTTCTCTAAAATACGTCTCCGAACAAAGATGATGCAAAAATAGTCCACAAAATACATACTCGTATGAATCAGTAGATGAATAATCTGTAACACGTGTCAAACAGACTTCAATAATCGCTTTAGTATTCTAAAGATTTTTTTTTTCGCAGATAATATGCCTGCCTAGTGTAAAAACACCACTTTATAATTTCTTCGGCTTCGAGTCGAAGACAAGGCTTCGAGTCGGGAGACAAGCTCGTTAAATTAGCCGATACATTGCGCACATACCTCTCTCTGGTGGATTTTGTTTTTAACCAAGTATTCTTTTCTACGAATGTAAATTTTTTTTTAAATGTTTTTGCTGACTCGTAACTGATTATGATAACGTTTAGTGGATAGGTAATAGGCCTTTTTTGTCCGTGTGCACTTTATAATATCCAAGCAAGTATTCCTTCTTTCGGAAATATTTATTATGTGGCAATGGTGACTTAGATTCCACAGGTAAGTGTAAATTACGATCGCTTACCGCATCATTACCAGTATCATTATCCAATTTGACATAATTATTTTGTAACAAACTCTCACATTCAGATTTTACGAAATTAGATACATTTCGTTTGTAATTACTTAATCGGTTCGTAGCATGCTTGAGTTTGTTGTAATTCTGCCCAATTATATTCATTTCTGCTACTTTGCAAACAACGATTTCTGTGCGCACAGATTTTTTTATTTTTATTAATTGCTTCTGACGGACCAGCTACCAGCATATTCTGGTCACTCTGAACAAATCATGATGCAACGTGTGTCTCTAGCGTATGTTAAGAAAAATGTTCAATTGTTTAAATTGAAACTTGCGTAGACAATGTTCACGCATAAGTAAATGATTAATGTAACATTCTCTGATCTTATTCCACACAGTATTGATATGGAAAATGCCATCGAAAGCAATCCACAATCATTGCCATTTGGCTGTTTGCCAACTGTCGGAAACACGGCGGGAGTCGTTTTTTCAAGATCATAATGGGGAAGTAACTTTTCTAGGTACAGCTTGTGATAGCAGTGCATACGCTTACTTCCAAGAGAATTAAATATTTATATTTGTTTCGTGTCATAATAGGTACATATCCAGTGCCCATTTTCACGAGGCTCATATGCAGGTATGATCAATTCGTCACAGCTGAATAAAATCTGAATATGCTTTCGATTTCGTGCAACAGCCTCAATTCTATCTGGGCAATAAAGGTGCCATGGTGGTCGCGGCTGGAATTCCGAATTAGACACAGCATACAATAGTTTTCCAAATTCTTCAATGTGATCAACATTGAGCTGAGAACCATTTCCAATTATACGATTTTGACAAACCTGGAATTGTTCAACATTAATGTCTGAACACATAGTTATGTCATCAATAGTAATTGCTGGATTGCTATTAATGTTATCCGAAACCTGATGTTTCACCTGTGAACACACATTATGTTAATTTTCTATTAATGAACTTTTATTATTTTGTTTTTCCCTCTTGTTTTTTGTTATTGTTTCTTCCTTTAGTTCTAGTTGGTTCACAGGCTCTACTATTTCTGTGCATGACAACATTTGCAATATAGCAATGGGTTGCTCAACTGGACACTTCTTAAGACTAGGAATACTGTGGTTTAGGTGTGTTACATTTTCTATAGTTCCTTCGAAACTGTCACGTCCGGAAGGGACGTGGGCATATATTTTTTTGATTCCCTCCTTTTTGCCGACGACAAGCGCAATGAGGGTAAAAAGATGAGGGTAAAAACGGGTAGTGCTTGGAATAAGTTAGAAATTACCAAGCCATGCAGTGATTGGTATTTAGAAATAATCCGACGATTTGTACAAACTTAACTAAAGGTTTATTACAAATAAGTGATCGGATGAATAAAGTTGCTTATATAGAAAAATGAAAATGACTATGACAATGATTTGACAATGAAAATGACTATGAAGCCGGGGGAACAATCGGATTAACATAAAATGAAATTGGTTGCTTACATTGGTCGCTGCCTTTGTGAGTGTATCGGTGTGTAGGTACGCTCGCTCGCAAGGATATCGGTTGACGCTCGCAGATAAGGGCCTCGTTGACGGATGCCACGCTTAGCGTTCGGAAAGCGGTCACCAGCACCAGACTTTTGGGGCGCTGAGAATATTTATGTATATACGCGTAGTAAACAGCACTTGGACTTTTTTACGGACTCGAGGCCGCGAGAGTTGAATAAACTTTTATACGACACTTCAGTCAAAACCCGAAGATGTATAATATTCAAAACTCTATGATACCGGTACTACACTTCGAATTCTTTCAGAACAAGATTACGAAGTTAAGTTAATTTGATGGAAGATTTTGCGCGACTGAGATCTGTATTTGATGAAGATTGTCGGGAGACTTGATCTGAACGCGATGGAAATTGTTGGAAGACTGACTTCAGGAACGAAGTCTTTCTTGATATGAAAATTAGGAGGGGTTCGATAGTGGGAGAAGGAACTTTAAGGTTTAGCGTGATTGGTCGCGATATTCATGATTCGTAGAATCGATCTCGATCATTCCTTATATAGAACTGCACGTATCAAAGGCAGGGGACCTTCGTCCCGTATTTCGGCGAAAAAGCGTATAGGATATAGAGTTCGATATCTGAGACCTAAGCATTCGCATGGTTTGTGTTATGTCACTTTATGGCTCTGGTGACTTCTCATATCGAGAAGTTTGTATATTGGACTACGCTGCGAGACCGGATGTGTTATTTTTTAGTCGGAGTTATAGGTCCGGCGGAGCCGTTAGTAGTATATGTTATGTTTAAATAATCTAGGGTCGAGGCTTCTCTTGGTCACCATGCGGATGGGCCGGCGTAGGATTTTTGGAGTCTGTTGATCGAGCTGATGGTTGATTTTTCATTCGACAGCTCTTCTTGGAATATGCGCCTGAGATCGCGTTCTTGTTGACAGCCAATGGGATAGGAAAAGTCGATGACTGTGGCGGTGCGGCTAACGTGTATATATCGCTGTGATTTGAATATGCTCGGGGAACGTACGCAAGTTCCGTTTAATGCTGTTACGCGTCTTATTCTTAGATGTATACATTTAATACGCTTATGACGGCAAATGAGGATATTGAGAATAACCGAGAGAAGGCACATTCGCTAGGATGTAACAAAACCACTTTTTTCCTAATGAAATCGCTACTTTCACCGCGTAGATGACATACAGTAGCGCACACCCTATGCACAAGTTTCGGGCCACCCTATTTTTTGTGGATATTGCATAGAAATACGATGGTACGGAAAATAAAAACGAGTGATGATACTTATAATTGGAGTCGAGATGCTTGATATTAAAAAAAAATGTGGGATAAAAAGTAATATCTCTCTTCAACAATTAATTATCCAACAGTTTTTACTTAATGACTGGGCAAAAGTATTGGGCCATATACTATTGCGTATGAAAACAAAAAACAAAACTTTGTAAAAATAACAAAACATGGTTTAGTTTTCTTTCTAGAGTCAATACTTCGTTGCCATGCCCTTATCAGCGATTACAGCAGCACATCGTCGCGGTATAGACGCAATTAATTGCGAGATGCGATCTCGTGGCACCTTTTCCCACTCATACTGCAAATGATCCCATCAATCTGTCTTGTTGGAGTGATTCTTCGTTCCAACGCGAACTTTGAGCTCTTGCCACAAATGTTCAATTGGATTTAAATCCGGTGACTGCGAGAGCCAGTCGAGAAGGCGCACTTTTCAGCTTTCAAGAAAATTGTTCACAAGATGCGAAGCATGTTTGGGATCATTGTCGTGTTGAAATATCCACCCATTCGGCATATTTTTCTTTGCAAATGGGAGCATATGGTCTTGCAATATATTTTGATACATTATAGCGTCCATATTGCCTTGGATTTCTATGAGCGCTCCCCAAAGAAAATGCTCCCCAAACTTTAACATTTCCGCCACCATGTTTTACAGTTGGAATTTGATATCGTATATCGTATCTGGTACCTGCTGGACGTCTTACGTAAGTACGTAAGACGTCCTACGTAAGTTCGGAAGTGATGGTAAAACCATCACTTCCGAACCATTGAAATTTGGATTCGTCGGAAAAAAGAACTTTCCGCCAATTCGATTCTGTCCAATGTTGATATTTTTTGGCAAAATTCAATCTAGCCTTCGTATTCTTTGTGCTAATCAGCGGTGTCTTTACACCGACGCGCCCAATCAATTCCACAGCGTTCATACATCGGGATAACGTATTTCGACTGATATCAGCAAGATTTTCACTGCGTAATTCTCACGAAATTATTGCTGCAGTTTTTCGCGAATCTATGACGCAGTCTTTAAATGATTTTGTCCACGCGTTTTGAAGTTTTTTGTGGTCTACCGCTTCGACTTTTATCACACAACGAATTTGTTGATTTATATTTCGCAATAATACAGTTTACTGTGCTTTCCCCAATAGATAGAGTATTTGAAGTATGACGAGAACTCTTTCCTTTTTCAAATAGTTTTAACACAACTTGGCGGACCTCAATTTTCGTGTTTCGCCATTGCGGTAGAAATAGAACTGATTTGTTCATGGTTCTTTATGTTTCGAACTAACGCGAAACAAAGTGCGGAAGAAAACGTAAACAAACCGTGTGGCTGGAGAGGGTGAGACAGCGGCCCAATATTTGTGCACACTGACCGAACGCGTTCGACGCTGTACACAAACTATGCACTATACAAACAAAATAATATACCACGCTGCTATGTATATCATAGCTCCCTCAAATATTTGAAAAGATGGAAAGGTTCAGGCATTAAAAATTTTATCGAATAACTGAGAAAAAAAGATTGGCCCGAAACGTTTGCACGCCACTGTACATTCACCTGACTTATTCTGGTGTTACGTCCAGAAGGGACAATTTTTTTTTACCCTTGGGTTCTTCAATATAATTTTTGTTAAATACAAGGGATAGCCGTACGTCCCATACGGGCCCGAAAACTCTCCTGTGGAAATGGGAGTTGGGAAACAAATTCTAACGAATGTTATTTAGGGGTAAATGCTTATAAATGATATGTTATTATATTTTGTTAATCTTACTTACAACTTTTCGCGGGTAATCACGCCTTTAGACGGGAACAGTTTACCCCGCGTCGCTCTCTCTCTCTCTCTCCCTCTCTCTTTCTCTCTCTCTCTCTCTCTCTCTCTCTCTCTCTCTCTTCTCTCTCTCTCTCTCTCAGTGGATCGATTGGAATATATTCCTCAATGCTATAGTCACGCATCTATAGTACAGCCATTGATCCGTGAGCCGGCGGGAAAATAGATCTTCGCATCCTATCATCGACGTCCACTCTCACAAACAAGCACTTCGTCGTCCTCCTATCCGTGTCTGGTTTCTTCGATGTATGTGCGCCGTGCGGATATAAAATCACCTGAATGCCCTCATCGCCGACCTATCGATACTCTCTAAATCGACTTATCGTCATCGATCCACGTCCACGGCTGATTTCTACCACATCAATCACGCATCGCTGTCGGTATCGTAATTACCTTACTTACCAACCGTCGTGCGCCGCTCGTCTCAATACATGTTAAATCGATTGTTTACTCACCGAAAATTGAATTCTCCGTTCTGACGTAATTACCCACATTATTTCACGTTATTTACAATGGCATCTCTTTGTGGTATTTGTTCGCGATCGTCTAACCGGGGAAGTGGCATAGTTGTATGCACTGGGGAATGTCGGAAGCAATTCCACATTTCATGCGCCTCGAATACATTCAATTTCAATCCGACTGATCCCGATAGTTCATCAACTTTTCGATGTGACCCATGCTCAATGCATCGATCCCTAATAACACCACGGACCCCGGATCCTTCGCCTGAGCGTACCCGTACACCGATAGGCACTACCTCGAGCGTTACCCTTCAGGAAATTTCAATGCAATTGTTGCAATTACAGAAATCAAATAATTTCTCAAATGGTATTTTAAACAATATCCAGAGCACCCTAGCAACGGTAGTGAGCGATATCGGTGAAATCAAAACCGATGTAGCTCGGCTCTCCGCATCACACGAGATCTTGTCTCAGCGATTCTCTGATTTAGATGACAGAGTCAAGGTCACTACTTCCATGGCGCATGACATGCGTGGGGAATGCAGCTTATTGAAGGATAAATTCGAGGCGGTGTCAGGTGATCTCATGCATCGAACACTTGATCATAGTGCGTCAGAGATTACGGTGTCAGGCATTCCGGCAGGCTTGCAGGATACACCGGAGGTGATGATCCAAAAGGTTTTCAAGGCTCTTGGTATCCCGGAATTAGTTTCTGATATTCTCGAGATTCGACCTCTCTTCAAAACAACTCCAAATCCTGTCGGAGATCGCTCTGGCACCGGCTCCGTGTCGAGATTAGCCTTCAAAAGATTCATTGTAGTTGCTCAAACAAACGTCCGTGATTTTATCATGCCGAAAAAGCGAGCAAAAAAAGCACTTACGATAAGCGAGGTTTTCTCCGGCGAACGAGTGGGAAACATTTTTATCAATGAGATGATGTCTCCACCTAGATACAAACTGTATCGCGAAATACAATCTAAGGCAAAGACAGCTGGCTTTAAATATCTATGGACACGTGGAAATCAAATCTATGGACGAAAATCGGACGGCGCACCACGTATAACAATCCATACGCTAGCTGATCTAGAGAGGGCTGAGTGACTAGATCATGAACAGATAGCAAATAAACCGCAGGAAAATCAAGATAAATTAAGTTCGGTGGAATGTACGTCAGTAAAAATCGCTCAGTTCAATGCGAATTCCCTCCTTGGTCATATTGAATACATTAAAGCTCATCTCTCGAGTAATTTTTATCATATCATTTCGATATCAGAGACATGGCTGAGTCATGGAATTTCTGATGATCTGATTGCGCTACCTGATTACACACTGGTACGGAACGATCGCAAGTGTAGGTGCGGTGGCGGGGTAGTCATTTATGTTCACAACTCATTACAAGCCAAAACCCTTGCCATGTCGCCTAACACTCTACTCAACGCCCCTGAATTCATCATTATAGAAGTGAAGAGCTCCACTGCGGAGTCACTACTATTCGGCTCCATTTACAGGAGGCCTAAAGGGTTTCTCTTCGATGAATTCATCGACGAATTCTCACGGGTGGCGGTTGCGTACAAAAACATTGTTATTGGTGGCGATTTAAACTGCAACCTACAGATTAACAACTTTGAAGCAACATTTCTCCGAGACTTAGTTACAACACAAGCGTGGCATATCGTCGATTCTGCAGCTACATATCATACATCGACCTGCGACTCTTGGCTGGATGTATTTATAATAGATGACCAGACCAAACTGATAGCCTTTCAAAAATCGGAATCTCCATTTATTGCAGGCCATGATCTCATTACACTAAACTATAAATTTGATACTCGACCAGTCACAGATCGCATAATTTCACGACGAATCTTAAATAGTTTCAGCAATGTTCAATTTTGCAGATCTCTTTCAACTGCACTTGCAAATATTAACGTTGAGTCAATCTATTCCTGCTCAAATGGGTCCGAGATGGAAAGATTGGTTACGCAATTAAGTCAAATTGTCTTAATTGCGTTCGACAATCATGCTCCGGTTAGGGTTTTCCAGGTGCACCGTCCGTTGGCTCCTTGGTTAACTCCTGAACTGAAGACGAGGATCAAGAGGCGCAATATACTCTTCAAGCACGCTAAAAGGTCAAATGATGTGCTTAACTTTGCTATCTACAGGCAATTTCGCGATCGCCTTGCGGTAGATGTGAGGTCGGCTAGAAACGACTATTACAAGAAAAGATTGGTGGGCATGACAAATGCGGCCAGGTTGTGGGGTGAACTGAGGACTCTGGGCCTCACTAAATCTAATGCAGTCTCGCCTTTCAATTTTTACTCAACGCAGGAATTAAATGACTTTTTTGTAGAGGTATCAAATACTGTGGATCGATGTCAACCCGCCGAGCTCATAAACATCATGAAAGAACGAAATCCAGGTCGTCTAAATTTTGAATTTGTTGCTGTTGACTCAGAACACGTCTCAAATCTAATTTAAAAAACCACAGCTTCCTCGCTATCTGCGGGTTACGATAAAATGAGTCCGTTCATACTCCATAACGGCCATCCAGCGATTGTTGAAATTCTAACATCAATCTTTAACACATGTCTACAGCTAGCTTATTTCCCGCAAATCTGGAAACGTGCCTTGATACGCCCACTGCTTAAGTCGAACCCTCCCAGGTCGATTTCCGATACCCGTCCTATAGCCAACTTGTCAGAGCTCTCCAAAATTTTTGAAAGGATCATCCACCAACAGATCACTACATTTATCACCGATCACAACATCCTCGATAATCGTCAGTCTGGCTATAGGAAGGGTTTTAGCACACAAACGGCTCTCCTTCGTATTTGCCATGATGTAAAAGCTGCGGTTGACGAGCGATGGATAACAATCCTAGTACTATTTGACTTCAGCAAGGCTTTTGATACTGTACCGCATTCTATTTTGCTGAAGAAATTAAGGAACATGGGATTTTCTGATCACGTCCTAAAGTGGATTTTTGCTTATCTCACTTGTAGATCGCAAGCTGTCGTTGATGACGAAGGTCATTGCTCTGAGTGGAGAGACACTCATGCGGGCGTACCTCAAGGTTCGGTGCTAGGCCCACTGCTCTTTTCGCTTTTTCTCAACGACATTGGATCAGTGCTTTGTCATGCCAACCATATGATCTTCGCGGATGATACTCAGATATACCTCAGCTGCCTACCTGTCGATATTTTAGCCGCCATAAATTGCATCTCCGTTGATTTCCGAGAGATAGTTGAGTATGCTGATTCTAATGGTCTTCGGCTCAACCTGCGGAAATCACTCGTGATGGTATTGGGCAGTCGGGCATACGTTAATAAAATTAACCTTGACGAACTGCCAGCGATAGTTGTGGACGATACTCACTTACCCTACGTCAAGGAAGCGTGAAACCTTGGAGTGACCTTATCGGCCGATCTTTCTTGGCAAAAACATGTAAAAGAGGTATCACGCAAAGTCAACTATTCCTTACATAAATTAAAATATAACAAAAACGCCCTATCAAAGGAACTCAAGACGACCCTAATCACGTCACTGATCTTTCCTATTCTCGACTATTGCTGCTTAGTTTGGAATGACGTGTCGTCAGAACAAAATCGCAAACTCCAGAAACTCTTAAATTCTACGTTCAGATTTATATTCAATTTGCGGAAAAATGACCATGTTACACCGTATCGGAAACAGCTAGGCTGGTTGACAGTAAGGGCACGCCGATTGTACTTCATGGGCATTATGATATTCAATATATTAGAAAAAAATGCGACACATTACATGATCGAGATATTTAGATTATCGCCAGCTCTACCAAGCTCAGCTCGGCGAAATGCTTGTGGTACTTTTCATATTCCACTTCATCGAACTGTGACATTCAGAAATTCCTTTGGTCTCGCAGCTAAATATTTTTGGCCCTCTCTTCCGCTTGCAGTTAAATCGTCACCAAACCTGACTATTTTCAAAAGCCGGCTCTTCGAACATCTATTTGAAAACGATGTATCTAGTTCCTAAGGCTACTATTTATTGCGGCGTGCGCATGTCAAATATATAGTCGATCATTACCTCATAAATTCATTACATAAAAGCTAGCGAGGCGCTTGAACGCTATCTCTTTGTTTCTGTTCAACTAGCGTCAAAATTTGCTGGATCCTTGCTGTGTAAATTGTGTGATTTTTCAGTATGATTTTAATTTTAAGAGCATGATTTTATTTTAATTTTAAGGAGCGAAAACACTTATACGCGATGTAATACGAAATTAATTAATAAGGCATAAATAAATAAATCATCATCAATCATCATCTCTCTCTCTCTCCTTCTCTCTCTCTCTCTCTCTCTCTCTCTCTCTCTCTCTCTCTCTCTCTCTCTCTCTCTCTCACACACACACACACACACACACACACACTCTCTGTCCAGCTCGCTCTTCCGCGGGGACGATTCTCCCCGCGCTTCTCCCAGCACACGCGCGTTCAACCTTATAGATGCTCCATTCTCGAACGGGGTATTAACGTAGGTCCCGCCCCTTTATTTACTGACACGAAGGTTATTATTAATATATTGTAAATGAAAGGATGGAAGTTAAAATTAATAGTAACACTGACGTCTCTGTGCGGGTCCGCCGGGTCGCTAACATGGACTTATTACACCGCCGTGAGTTCCGTGCTACTAAGACTTTTCTAGTAAAGACTGACGTCTCTGTGCGGGTCCGCCGGGTCTAAGGCCTGGACTTACTACACCACCGCGAGCACCGCTTTACTAGGAGCTTTTCTCCGAATCCAGGAGCGAACCGTGGACGAATCGGAAGTATTCATACTTACCACCACCGGACCGACGTTAGTTTGATCGCTATTAGCCCGGTGGGGTTTTTGGAAACGCCCACGGAAACTCGTTCGCTCCCGGAATCCCACGGTCGAACCCCGCGGATCAGGCGATGCTCGATCAGCGGAATTCGATCGGGTACATCCGGTCCCACCGTTGGCGTTTCACACCCGACACCTTACAGAGACACGAGGCACGAGACGCCCTCGCCCCCTTAAGAATATCGACGTCCTCATCGAACAATTATAGCGCGGGAATTTTACACTAGGAATCCTCGCGTAGCATCACGTTGGCCAGGGCAGTCACTAGCTCTCCGAGTTTCTCCCGTTGATCTCTCATTCCGGGGCGAGCAGCGGCCGGTTGGACCAACTCCCCGAAATTCGCCAATCTCTGCTGGCGAAAACACTGTCCTGCGGTAGTGCTGGGGTTCCGATGACGGGCAGGACCCTCTACGTCCCGCTTGCCTGAATTGGCTGCGGCACGAGTCGTTTTTGGCGGATTACGAGGGCGAGCCTTATTTGCCTGCGCCCCGCCAGTGGTAGAACGGTTGCGGTGGACCGACTGACGGCCGTGCTCGACGCTCCTGTAAGCGTACCGTTCTTCTCCCAGCGTGATAGGCAGCTTCCCGCGTGAGCCGCTAACTTCGTCCCCGGGATCGTAAGACCGCAAGGGGGCAATAAATTTTTCGCTTTCGGCGGTCAGCTTCTCCATGCACACTCCCGCCCCCGGGAACTCTTTTCTTTTCCCGCAAATCGGACATGAGTCTCGAGAGGGAGCAACGACGACGTTTTCGGGGTGCGTCTTGGTTCCAGGGTCGAGGGCTCTGACAACCGTCTCCTTTCTGCCTGATGAATTCGTCGGGATTTCTTCCTCAAGGTAACGCGGGTTTCGAGCCATCCCGATTACCCGCGTCGAAACCGCAGCCCCCTTTTGGGACTGCATCATCTCGGTCGCCCGACCTTGCGTGACGGTCAGGTTCGAGATTGGCGATGGGGTCGACGGGGAACGTCGTCAGTGCTGTGAGTAGCCCTGACCGTAAGCCCGAGGTGACGCGCCACCTCTGGACGTAACGTGTGTGCACACGCCGATTCCCGGAATTGCACGTAACACTCGCTGGCGTGGGGAGGGAAATGGCAGTTTTGTTCCGTCTCTTCGATCGGTACTTCGCACACGGGGCGCCATGGGGGTAAGTCATTCGGCTCATGCCCGGGCAAATTCGTTGACGCATACTAGTAAGTCCGTGCATTGCCGAAGGTCTTTCGCGCACGACGGGCATTCCTCGCGGTGGAGATCTCAAGAGATTATTTTTTCTATCTCGTTACTGCTACGGGCTACAGAAGACTATTGAACTTTCCTTGGCGGAGCAGTCGTTCCTCAGCTTGTCCCCCTCTTTTCCCATTCCTTGCTTCGTTAGGCGACGAGTAATTGTTGATGAGGGACGGGGCGGGGAAGGAGGTCTTCTCGCGCCAAACTCGAGGAACTCATCGGCAGGCTAGCTGTCAAGTTGCCTTCTAGACAATTTTCTCGGGCCGAATGCTCGTGCGAGTTCCCTTCGGTTGGGCGAGAGAGAGAGAGAGAGAGAGAGAGAGAGAGAGAGAGAGAGAGAGAGAGGGAGAGGGATAGATAGATAGATACTTTATTAGTGCACTAGGATCGAAGATCCTAGGCCCTGGCACGCAAACCAAATAAAAATACAGCAATTTTTATCAATACAAATAAACCTCGATATAAACTATGCCATAAGGGCGTACCACGCGAACGTGATTATAGCACCGACATATTTATAGCTGGCGATTCTGGCGTTCTTTTAATACTTCCGATCAGAGCCCATACCTTCGGAATTTCAATTTCAGTTTAACTTAGTTTTCTCCGTTACAGCCTTACATATGTCTGATTCTGATTTTTGGACCCTGTGGGTACTTCAACGTTCACCAGTCCGTACGGTCTGATTGGACGTGAGGGTGTGAAAGCCGATGTCCATACTTAATTGGATGGAAGGTCCTCAGGGCAGTTGATTTGCACAGGGGGTTGACCGTCGGTTTTTCTTGCATAGATGGTTCCATTTTCGGTCCAGACGTACTGAATCCCGGCTCGTGCAGCTTTCTGCCTCACGAGTCGAAACAATTTGTAAGTGGCGGAGGAAGTAGCTCATTTACGTAGACTCTATCGTTTTTATTCGCCACTTCACAATCTGGATACACCTCGGTCCATTTCAAATCTCTCTTCGCCCTTTTTTGTCCAAGACCACCTTTCTTACAGAGTTTGATGTGAGCGAGACGATGTAAGAGACCCGTAGATGTGCTGCGGCTCCAGGTGAACTTGCGTTATTCTTCTGATTCACTCGTCTCACAGACAGAACATGTGCTGATAGCTCGTTCATTCCGAGTGCCCCGCAGATTTTAATTACGGCTTCTTCAGCCGGGACAGACGAGTTAAATGGTACACCGCTCACAATGATGTCACTTAAGTTCGATGACTTACTTTGCAGATTCGTCCTCTCCATTTTAGGAGAATCCACTTCCCTTGTGAGTCTTGAAGCTTCTTGCTGAAGCGCAGCAATCTGCGCGGAATGTTCATTTAGAGTGGAGTCGATCACTGGTATCCGTTCCAGCAATGCTCTAAACTCGTGATTTGTTTCTTCTTGACATTCTCGGAAAGAGTAAATTTCGGCGAGGATTTTTCCTAGCATCGTGTCTAGTGTTGATGTGGATGATTGGGCGGTAAGAGTGGAAGCTGGAGCCGAAACTCGATCCGGCGACGGAGGGATAAGACCGAATCGTGGCATCGTAGCGGGGGAGTAGAGGAGCTAGGCCGGTTCTGAGCCACTTTGGGGGGAGGGTCAAGCGGGGGCGGGTCAAGCGGTGAGGGTCAAGGGGGTCAGGGGGAGGGTCAAGGGAGGGGGTTGGGGGGTGGGGTCAAGGGGGTGGTGTACAGGTGGGTCCAGGGGGTGATGTCCGGGGGCGGGGGTCCAGGGGAGGTGTCCAGGCGGGCAGGGGGCGATGTCCAGGGGGGGGGGGTCGCTTGGCGCGAGTGACGTCACAGAGTGGCTTCTGTGGAGGGCCATGTGCTCCTTGGAGCGACTGGTGGGAACGCCGTCTCAAAGCTCGCCGACACTCGAAACAGGTCCTGACAGGTTTCTGGGTGCGAGTGACGTCACAGAGTGGCCTCTGTGGAGGGCCATGTGGTCCTTGGAGCGACTGGTGGGGACGCCGCCTCAAAGCTCGCCGACACTCGAGACAGGTCCTGACAGGTTTCTCGGGAAAACTACACTTCGCACAAAAATTTAGGGAGCAAGAAAAAAATCCAAATTTTTGGGGGATTTTCAACAGGCTGTAACTCATACAAAAATGGTCGTACAGCAAAAAAAAAAAGCAAATTGTAGCTCTAAGTGTCTAGTTTTCGGATCTGAGTTTGAAATTTTTGTTTTGAAAATATTTTTCGAGTAATCATAAGAAAACCACCGAAAAAAAAATGTTCGAAATTTTTTTGGTTTTTTTTTAATCTACGGACGTGGAACTTTTTTTTCGACTTAACCTTTATGTGGACCAGATAGCTTGTTTATTCAGCTTTAATTTGGTTTTTTAAAAATCTCGATACGAGCATTTCTCGCTGAGATATCGGTGTTTGAATGGAAAAAGATTATTTTGTCTTTGATTACCAATATCTCAGCAACCAATGATCGCACAGAAATTTTGAGGTTGGTTTCAAAAACTTGAATAAATTCTCTACAAGGATTGGCAATTGAATATTGAAAAAAAAATTTTTTTTTCAATCATTACATGAATTTGAAAAAGCGACCAAAAAAGGGCTTTTTGTGGTTTTTTGGAAAATCAAGCACCCAATCAAAAATATTGCGGAAACCACTAACGTTAAGTGTGCCTTTTACTGTTCAATATACCCACAAAAACCCTACGAAGTTTCAATTTAATCCAGCCAACCGTTTTTTTTCCCACCTGATCGAATTTTTGAAAAAATTAAAGGAGCAAGAATTTCGCTCTGAAAATGTCATAATTTTTATCAAAAATGAAAAAAAAAAAAAAAATTTCATTTTTCTCTCAATTCTGTATTAGTGACTTGGAAAATTTAAGAAAAAAAAAAATCGAAAATTTTTGAAAAAGAAATTCCAAAATTGAAAAAAAAAAAAATTTTTTTTTAATTTTTTTTTCAATTGGCCCTAAATTAAAGAAATGTAGCGACTCACTTTCTCACCGATTTTCCTCTTCCGCACTTTAATTTTCCTAGTCACAAATTAATTGAATAAATTAAAAGTTGATACCCCCAAGGCAAGTGGAATATTCGTTCTACGAATATTGGGACAATAATTTTTTTTGTGCGAATTTAAACAGTGTCTAAAAAAAAACAGTTTTTCTTAAAACTCACCTGCTTTCTTGGTAATCGAGCCAATCAACAGTTTTTCTCAAAACTACCGTATTTTTTAATTTTTAGAAAAGCAAATTAACTGAGTTTTTGCAAGTTTGAGTTTTGTAAGGATCACGAGGATTTGTTGCACGACGACGACCTTGGCCAACTCGTCGTTGATAATCACCGGTTTCCAAATACCGATTGTATGCGCGAGATACGACAGATGAACTGATGTCCATACGATCCCCGACTTGTCGGTAATTGTACCCTTCTTCCACTAGAGTCACTATCTAAGCGACTTGTGGCGCGGATAAATGCCGCCTAGGCATTATGAAAAAAAATAAAAATAAAACTAAAGCTTGCAAAAACTCAGTTAATTTGCTTTTCTAAAAATTAAAAAATACGGTAGTTTTGAGAAAAACTGTTGATTGGCTCGATTACCAAGAAAGCAGGTGAGTTTTAAGAAAAACTGTTTTTTTTTTAGACACTGTTTAAATTCGCACAAAAAAATTATTGTCCCAATATTCGTAAAACGAATATTCGACTTGCCTTGGGGGTATCAACTTTTAATTTATTCAATTAATTTGTGACTAGGAAAATTAAAGTGCGGTAGAGGAAAATCGGTGAGAAAGTGAGTCGCTACATTTCTTTAATTTAGGGCCAATTGAAAAAAAAAAAAAAAATTAATTTTTTTTCAAAAATTTTCGATTTTTTTTTTCTTAAATTTTCCAAGTCACTAATACAGAATTGAGAGAAAAATGAAATTTTTTTTTTTTTTTTCATTTTTGATAAAAATTATGACATTTTCAGAGCGAAATTCTTGCTCCTTAATTTTTTCAAAAATTCGATCAAGTGGGGAAAAAAAACGGTTGGCCGGATTAAATTGAAACTTCGTAGGGTTTTTGTGGGTATATTGAACAGTAAAAGGCACACTTAACATTAGTGGTTTCCGCAATATTTTTGATTGGGCGCTTGATTTTCCAAAAAACCACAAAAAGCCCTTTTTGGTCGCTTTTTCAAATTCATGTAATGATTGAAATTTTTTTTTTTTCAAAATTCAATTACCTATCCCTGTAGAGAATTTATTCAAGTTTTTGAAACCAACCTCAAAATTTCTGTGCGATCATTGGTTGCTGAGATATTGGTAATCAAAGACAAAATGATCTTTTTCCATTCAAACATCGATATCTCAGCGAGAAATGCTCGTATCGAGATTTTTAAAAAACCAAATTAAAGCTGAATAAACAAGCTATCCGGTTCATATAGAGGTTAAGTCGAAAAAAAATGTTCCACGTCCGTAGATTTAAAAAAAAACCAAAAAAATTTCGAACATTTTTTTTTCGGTGGTTTTCTTATGACTACTCGAAAAATATTTTCAAAAAAAAATTTTCAAACTCAGATCCGAAAACGAGACACTTAGAGCTACAATTTGCTTTTTTTTTTGCTGTACGACCATTTTTGTATGAGTTACAGCCTGTTGAAAATCCCCCAAAAATTTGGATTTTTTTCTTGCTCCCTAAATTTTTGTGCTAAGTGTATAATCTTTAGGGATCAAAGGGACGGCGGATGGACCAATTGAGCGCAGCTCTTGGAAAGTCGAGGTCTCCATTCCGAAAGATAATGTCAAGATGTTTGCATGCATGACCACTCCTGTCACGAGTCTCGCTAACACTTTAGACAGGTCTCGACAAGTCCGTATTTCTTTCAGAAACTATAAACTTTAGGGATCAAAGACGGTGACCGCCGATGGACCACTTGAGCTGCAGGACCCATAAAATCGTTTGACCCGATGCATTCCGACTTCATGTTCTTATCTCATGTTCCCCGAGCGATCTACGCGTTATCGGAAAACTCCGTTTTTCTGAGAGAGAGGGCCGATTTTTTTCCCCAAGACCCTTTTTAAATTATCCGCTCCGCTCAAATCTGGCCGCACTTTGCATGAAGCAGTCAGTCTGTTAACATCGTGGAAGTTTTTTCGTACTCATCAACATGGAGCAAATTTTACATGACCAAGCCGTGCTTTTACGCTCGATCGAAGATTGTACCGCCTGGGAGCAACGATGCGTCGAGTTCATCGAAGGGCTGGAAACGCAAAGCCGGATTAAGCGCCCGCGATTATTAATTGGACATCAACAGTATCTAATAGCCCAAATATCGCGTCTGGAAGGATTGAGGAATTGTGTGCGGAGCCGTTTCACACACACGGGTGCAGGACATGGTGATCATGACCTAATCTGGCGAGAGATTGAAACATCCTTCGAGAGTCGCATATTGACCGTGTCCATCATCAATCGTAGCCACATCGGGCCGAAACACTTTCTAAATGATGCTCGCGTCCTAGTCCTTCTTTATGTGCAAAATTTTATCGGCAAGCACAACAGCATCAAAATCCATACAGTGTTTAACGGTGAATTCGCGAGTGGAGACAAACACGCGAATAAAAGTGTCAACACGCGAATCAGCGAAATATTTAGAACAAGCGACTTGAGCGAGTGGTATGAACAGCGTGATATGGAGCCCACTTTAACATTACTCGATGAATTTCAAGAACGTGATAGTGGCTGAGCTCTGGAGAAAATACTTAAGGGACAACACCACTGTGACGGCTTCAAAAAATCGATTTTTTGAAAACCATCTAGAAAAATCTAAATTACATTTAAGATTAAGATGCCTGGGTCCAACCCAGGCCGAAAAAATAATTATTTTCGGAAATATTGAATATTTTGTGGAGCGGTGCAGCGCTCCGTGACGCTCGGGGTCCCGCCCAGCTGCGCGCCTCAGGGTCGGCAGGTATATCGGGCCTTTCCCAGGTCCTGCGGGTCTTTCCCAGGTATTCTTTTGTCTCCCTTCACAAAAACCGGCTATTGTTATAAATATAGTTTCGAAAAAAAGCCATAGGTGGCGATAATTGAAAAATTTTCAAGTCGTCAATCGTCAATCGTCGATATTGCAGCTGATATCGCGGTATTATTATTCAATGATGCCCTGAGAAGCCTCATGAAAGTTTTGGAAACGTTGGGAATAACCATCGGCCCAAAGTATTTCTATTTTTGCGTTGAAACCGACGCAGCGCGGATCGAGCTGGCGGAGCGCTCGCTCACAGACGTTGCAAAAGAAGCAAGAAGAGCCTCTACAAGTTCGAGAAAAGATGCTAGGGACAATGATTTGCTTCTTGAAGGCCAGCTATATGGTGCCGGCATCGCTGATTAAAGGTAACATTTTTTTTCCAATTTATCGCATAAATTAACAAACCTAAAACTTTGAACGCGTTTTTCTCAAAACCACTTTTTGGAGTGCGGCATGCAGCAGAACTCAAGCAATTTTTATCCGATCGACTTCAAATTTGGACTGCATCAATAAAACTCGATTATCTAAAGAAGTACATAGGATTTTTTCGATATCTCAATAATAAAAAAAGTTATAGCCTATTTTCGATGAGAAATTTTGCTCGAAAATCGTCCTTTAATTTCAAAAGCGTGCCTATTTTTTAAAAATCAATATTTTTTCAAATCCCTATGTACTTCTCTTCAAAATATCATATTATTAACGAAAACACTCGTTTTTTTTTTCAGATCGACTTTGAAGAGAGTTCTGCTGCGTGCCGCGAACCACTGCAGAGGCAACAGTACCTGATGCGGGAGCTTCCCCAACGTCACCATGGGGCGTGAAAAATTTGAATTTTTTTTTTTATGTATCTTCAATAAACAACGAACAAAACAAAACAAAAATTTCGAATATCTCTTTTTTTTCCCAAAAAAAAATTCTTGAAAAATGTCAAAAAAACAAGGGGTCACAGTGGTGCTGTCCCTTAACCTCACGATAAATGTGAATAAGTATAATCCGATGCGTGCCGGGTGCTCCGTATCATTGCCGCGGGAAATAATGTTGAAGAAGGCTGTGGTTAACGTTAAATCCAAAGATAACGCATGTTTCGCATGGGCAGTTGTCGCTGCTCTATACCCGGCTGAACAACACAATGCTCGTCCATCTTCTTATCCTCATTATTCGACAGTACTGAATCTGAAGGATGTCGAATTTCCGGTGACGATACAGCAAATAAAACAAATTTGAAGCTCATAACAATGTATCGATCAACGTGTATACCACCACTACAAAAATATACATTGATCCAATACGCGTAACTCAACACAAGAAGGAAAAACACATCAATTTGCTGTACCTGCAAGATACCGAGGACAGCAGTGTGGGGCACTTCGTATGGATCAAGAACCTGTCGAGAATCGTGACGGCGCAACTGACCAAAAAGGAGCACAAAAAATATATCTGTGATCGGTATGTAGCTACCATAATATATAAGTGATTATATATGCTAGACGAATTAAACAAAACAATTTTTTTGCAGGTGTTTGCACTACTTCGGTTCCGAGGAAAAATTGCAATCACACGAGGTCGATTGTGGAGCAATAAATGACTGTGCGATCCGACTACTAAAGGACACCAATAAGTGGCTCCAGTTCAGCAACGTTAGCCGGAAAGAGCGACATCCCTTCATTGTGTATGCTGATTTGGAGTGCGTGTTGGCAAAGACCGATGAGGAGAACCTAGCGAAAGATATGTACCAACACCATGAAGCATTTAGTATCGGATACTATGTGTGTTGTTCGTATGACGATTCATTATCTTTGTATCACTCACGCCGCAGTGCTGATTGCGTATCATGGATTGTCGAAGAACTAAAAAAATCTAGCACCGCGGATAGAAGAAACTTTCTGTGATAATGTACCAATGGTATATTTAACAGCGAGTAAGTGGGCTAGTTTTCGCGCAGCGACTCAATGTCACATATGTGGGAAACCATTTGCGCAAGAAGATGTACGCGTTCGAGATCATTGCCATCTGACTGGGCGCTATAGAGGCCCTGCCCATTCCAACTGGAACCTGAATTACAAACAGTCATTTTTCATTCCAGTAGTTTTCCACAATTTATCCGGTTATGATGCACATTTTATAATCAAGGAAGTAGCCACAGCGTTCGAAGGAACAACCGATGTGCTTCCAATCACAAAGGAGAAATACATCTCCTTCACGAAGCATGATAAAATTACAGACGATTCAAAACACACGATCCATTTGTGCTTTATCGACTCATACAAATTCCTCAACACCAGTCTCGACAAATTAGCCTCATTCTTGACCGACGACAAACTCAAAATTTTACGCACACAATTCCCAACTCTCTCGACAGATGATTTCAATTTGCTGACGCGAAAAGGGGTCTTCCCCTTATGAATATATTGATGATGTGACCAAGCTAGACGACACTTGCCTACCACCACGTGACGCATTTTACAGTTCTCTGACAGATGCTACAGTATGTGAGAGCGAGTACGCACATGCTGAGAAAGTTTGGGAGCGGTTCTCCATTCGAACGCTGGGTGACTATAGCGATTTGTACTTGAAGACAGATGTCTTGTTATTAGCTGATATTTTCGAAAACATTCGAAATACATGCGTTGAGAGCTATGGACTAGATCCCGCGTATTACTACACATTGCCCGGATATACCTGGGATGCAATGTTAAAACACTCGAATGTCAAGTTTGAATTACTAACTGACATCGACATGGCTTTATTCGTTGAGCGGGGTATATGCGGTGGTCTGAGTCAATGCTCGAACCGATATGCACGTGCTAATAACAAGTACATGGAGTCATTTGATCCATCGAAAGCATCATCATACTTGATGTATTTTAATGTCAATAATTGGTATGGATGGGCAATGTGCCAACGCTTGCTATATGCGGATTTTCGATGGGTCAACGACGTGTCCAATTTTGATCCATCATGCATTGCGCTAGACTCACCTATAGGCTACATCCTTGAAGTCGACTTGGAATATCCTCAATCTCTACATGATGCGCACAAAGACCTGCCGTTTTGTCCAATACATGAAAAACCGCCGGGTAAGCGGGAAGAAAAGCTGTTAACAACTGTTTGCGATAAAAAACGCTACATCATACATTACCGGAATTTACAACAGTGCTTACGCCATGGGCTTCGCGTCACGAAAATCCATAGAGTCCTACAGTTTACACAATCCCCATGGCTGCGATCGTATATTGAGTTGAATACCCAGTTTCGAACGCTTGCCAAAAACGATTTCGAAAAGAATTTATTCAAGTTAATGAATAATGCGGTCTTTGGCAAAACGATGGAGAATGTGCGCAATCATGTAGATGTAAAGCTTTTAACAAAATGGGAGGGCAGATATGGCGCAGAGGCAATGATTGCGAAGCCAAACTTCCACAGCCGAAGTGTTTTTTCGGAAAACCTCTTTGCCGTCGAATTGCGCAATCTCGAGGTGAAATTCAACAAGCCGATATATGTGGGTATGTGCATACTCGACATATCCAAAACGTGCTTGTATGGATTTCATCATGAGTATATGGTACCTCTGTATCGAGATAGATATAAAGTCATGTATGCCAATACGGATAGTCTCATATATGCCATTGAGAGCGATGATATATATGCCGACATGAAGCGCGATATTTTAAAATTCGATACAAGCCATTATTCGGCGGACAATAGATATGGTATACCGCTCGTCAACAAGAAGGTACCCGGTCTCATGAAGGACGAATGTAATGGAGCAATTATGACGGAATTTATTAGAGTTCGATCGAAAATGTACGCGACACGTGTCGAGGGTAAGAAGTACACGAAAAAAGTTAAAGGTGTCAAGAGTAGCGTTGTGGCGAGGACAATCACATTTGACGATTATGCTCAATGCTTGAAGGAAAATATTGAAATGGAGCGTAGTCAAACGTGCATTCGATCAAAATTACACCAAGTCTACACCATTCACGAGACGAAAATCGCCCTAAGTCCTCATGACGATAACCGGTATATCATACCTGGGACCTCTGATACCGTGCCATGGGGGCATTATAGAATACCGTCGTGAAATGTTTTGTAATTTTTTTTTCCACAACCTTGATGTGAAATTTGGTATATTTTTGTGAATATCGATGTATAAAACTCGTGAAAATTATGTATATATTTTGTTCACTCGATGTTAAAATTATGTTTGTTGTTGTATATATTGTGCAAGAATGGATTATTTTCCGTAAATAAAGAAACGGACTTTTTATAATCCCATGTGTGTATTCACTCCATCCATCTCCTCACGTTCCACGGAAAAGGGTGACGGCAAGAACGGGCAAGCCTGCTGTGGAGTCGGTCGGAGGGATGAGAGGACGACCAGTAGGTCAAGAGTCATAAAACACACATATTTTTCGACTTTCTTTATTATCGACTACAAATCGGATTTACTTATCCAGGTATTATGGCTATTGTCGAAACCTAACCACTTTACAAACATTCGATTACCGCGCTTCTTCAATACCGCTTCAATGAGATAGATATCGGGGTGCTTGACATTGAGAAGCTCTTGTTCGTAGAAACCACCGGCGATCGGTTCATCGTTATGGTCCTTCAAGTGGTATGTGACGGGATGAGTTTTCTTCACACGATAGATTGTAAATATTTCCGTTGTCCAGTTTGTGGTGTAACCCTTTTCGAAAACAGTCTTAAATTTGCTGATTCTCACTTTATCACCAACGGCGAATTTCGGCGATCTTTTCGTTGGAGGCTTATTGAAAATCTGCTGCAGTTGCTTCTCATTTTCCGCGTTGACATTTCTCGGCTTCATCTTAATGGTGCGGTGTACAGAATCGTTGTACTCGGCTACTAGATTATCAAGAATATCGATCCACTTATAATTACCACAAAGACTAAATTGCATCCACATCTTGTTCTTCAATGTAAGATTGAAACGCTCGCAAATGGATGCCTTCAAGTTGCTATATGTTGAATGCATGTGAATATTGTACTTCTTCATGATGGCCTTGAAGTCACAATTGTAGAATTCTTTTCCCCGATCAACGTGTAAGTTCTGCGGTATGCGTCCCTTAACGAGGATCGACTTCATTGCTGCTGCTGCATCTTTACCACTCTTACTCAGCATTGGCACGGCCCAGGCGAATTTTGAGAAGTTATCGATGACGGTGAGGAGAAATTTGTGTTTGGAGTTGTGACGCGCGTATGATGACATATCGACGAGATCAGCTTGCCAGGTCTCGTCCAAGCCACGGATGTCCACATGTCGACGCGGATAGTTTCGTCGAGCAGGCTTATGTAGCTCCAGCACGAGAGCGCCCCTTTTTTCGTTCATTTTCCAGTCCACTCAGTCGTGCGTCCAATTCAGCAATGACGTTTGAATTACAAATCGCCAAATCTTGTAGAGTTTTGACATTCTGGATTTGCAATGTTACACAATCGTTTCTGCCCCAAGTCATAATGCCCATCTGCGGTAATTCTAAAGCCAATCCCGGGGCGACCTGGAGGACCTTGTTTACTGTGGAGTACACTCCTACTTGAATGGCGTCCAAACACATCGACACTCATGATGCGAATGCGTAAATTCTCCGACGTCGAGTTAATAAATGATTTCAGCTTCACGCAATTCCTCGATAATCGATATAATTTCATTCGCATGTGATGAATTTCCGGCTGCTTGTGATGCCAGAAGTAAGCGAAGACGATCCACTAGCTCGTTTGGATTGTCCCAATAAATATAGTCCAATTGGGTATTTTTTCTAGCTAGCTTATACTTTGGCATGCCCTGCCCCACATGATGATCGACTATATTTGCGATATATGTGTTAAATTTGTGGCTGGTGTTACGTCGTATAGCCTTACTAGGCTTGTACAATTTTCTGTGCGCATTCGTCGAGATTACAATCTTATCGTAGTTTTTCAAATCATCCGGTGTGAGAGTTTCGACATTAGGCACTTTTTTAAACAATAGCTCCGTTAATCCAACAGTTTTCGCATAACTCGCATCTCGCACACGAATACGTTGAGCTTCGAAATTTATCAGAGAATTGCCAATCATTAATTTGTTGTTAGCGCGATTTCGTACACCATATAATACATCCAAGCCCGCCTTTCTATTTGTTTGCAATAGCAGGAGATATTCGCTGATCAGCTCATCGACATTTTGCGAGTCATCATCCTCATATATCAATTTAAATGAATCTTGTGTTTCACTCTTCAAGGAATCATGTGCCTCATTTTGATTTTTCACACTATTTAACGCATCTCCTTCGTCAACATTATCATCCACTTTTTCATCCTTAATTTCCTCCTTCACCGCCACCACCTCACCGTTTTTATACGACATCAATTTCTCCAATGGCCCCACTATAGGCTTAAAGACATCCTGCATTCTCTGCTGATCGCTATCTTTCCCAAGTTTCATCATTCGATGCTTTCGTCTGATTGCATCGCTCGCATTGGCAATTTCACGTAACACATCCTTTTCACGCAACAATTGTTCGCTCTTAATGTTATCACTACCACGGCATGCGCAATACTGTATGTTCAACCAGTAGCGATGAGTCATTTATCAATAGTAAGAAAATAATCAAAACCTTGTCTATATCGACCTCCGTTAATATCGCTATCCTTATCAATCGTGATAAATGCATACTTGTAAGAATTCCAGCATTTCACGCACATGTTTTTAAAGCACGTATAAGTCATATTCGTATTAACATGGTCATTGCAGACGTGTTTGAGATTCATATCATCCTGCTTGAAAAACACCACGAAATTTGCATTATCCTTCACGAGTTGTTTGGGGATACGAGTGTATGTTTGACAAAGATAAAAACTGTCAACAATCTCATGGCGTCCCACGGAAAAGAAGGCCCGAACATTATTCTGCTTTTCGCATGCTATATCATCAAAAATGAATATAGAGTTGGATCGTGCATCACTTAGTGCTATCACTTGTTCATGCGCCTCGAATGGATGATATTCAACTCCACTCACAGGTTCGAGTAGGTGTTCGAGCAACTTATACTTTGGCTGCTTGAGCGATTTGGAATACAAGTAAATGTTCTCAAATCTCAAACCATTCGGCTGGATGATGAGAGTGAGCAAAGCGTTGGCTTTCCCACAAATTGATGGACCGCAAAACAGTGCACGTATGCTATCCGGCAATAAATTCCCATGACGTTTCTTTCTCCCTCCACGGTCTTCGACAAACTCGTCGAAATTTGTGACGGGAAGTCCGCCTCCGATAGTTTGCTTCCTGGACGTCATCTCACACACGACTAACAGCCAAATCATATTAATAGGCTTCTTATAGGTACTATCCGTCAGTCTTGTATTGTCTTTAGACATGATTGTGCATGGGAAGAGTGGTAAAGGTTTGGTCAACCGCCTAATCAACAAACTCCCCATTGAACTACATTTGCCTGGGTATCAGTATTGTGGACCAGGCACAAAGTTGGCTAAGCGCCTTGCTCGTGGTGATCCGGGCATTAATCCATTGGATGCGGCTTGCAAACAGCACGATATTGCATATTCGAAAAATCCGGACAATCTTGAGGCGAGACGTTTGGCGGATAAAGTGTTGGCCGAACAGGCTAGGCAACGTGTTAGCGCGAGAGACGCTAGTATCGGTGAAAAAGCCAGTGCTTGGGGTGTGGCAAATATTATGACGACAAAGAGAAAATTTGGCTTGGGAATGAAGGGTCGCAAGGGTGGCGTTTGCTTGAAAAAGATAATTCACGCTGCAAAGAAGACAATGATTCAAAGTAATGATCCGCATAAGATTATCATTCAGCTCTAAAGGGTGCTCGTGCGGCGGTAAAGTTGCAAGGTGGTAAAGTGCGCACACCTCGGGTTCTACCTGTACCCCATAAAATTGGCGATTTATTGCCCTTCCTCGTGCCCACTTTTGCGGGTCTTAGCGCTGCGGGTGCTTTGTCGGGTGGTGCGGCTAGTATAGTTAAAGCTGCAAAAGCTGCTCAAGCAGCTAAGCGTGAATTGGTTGAAAGTAAGCGTCATAATCGGACAATTGAAGCAATTGCATTAGGTCGGGGTCTACATCTGAAACCGTATAAGCAGGGATTGGGCCTCCATATCAAGCCAAAAAACTAGAAATTACGCTACCACACCGACCCCTCACCGACCGCGACCTACTCAACTACGCAAAAATCCTAAAGATTCTACATTTTCGTGGAGTTTACATGCGCAATACATTTCCAGCGATTGGACCCCTCAAATGTGAAGCAGCAATTGTAAATTTGGATGAAAATGTCGGTCCTGGCACGCATTGGGTCGCTCACAAAAAGACCGGATGGAAAGTCGTGTACTTTGATAAGTTCGGCAATCTTCCACCACCATCCGAGCTCATGAGATATTTCCGTGTCGGTAGCGTTCATTATAATTATACTAGATATCAGGAATATGATACGATTGAATGTGAACATTTGTGTCTCAAGTTTCTTTGTCGGCAGCTGCAGCACAAAGACAAATATACACTATATATAGGGGGGAAATGACGGGGGGGAATTCAGTTGTCAATTTACCAGCATCATGGATGAAAGTTTAACATTGACCATATCTGGCTCATCGTCTATCCTCGAGGCGCAATACTTTCCCCCCATCCAACTCTCGCCACACCAAAATTATTCTCTCGGCCTCGTAGAATTGTTAACCTTCAATTCTATTCCCAATATCGACGTTGACCACGATAAACTTTACGTGGGAGATGAGGTGTTGACGATACCTACGGGTAGTTATGAAATAGAGGATATTGAGACGTTTGTACAATCAGAGCTCGCGCGTAAAAACATCAGCATCAGCATCAAACCCAACAATAACACGCTACGCAGTGAGATCGAGTGTGATCATGATGTAAATTTTGAGCCAAAAGATTCTATTGGGCATCTACTAGGCTTCACCGCACGCAAATTGGAAGCCAATAAAAGACACGAATCCAATCGTCCAGTAGCCATTCTCAAAGTGAACGCCCTACGCGTTGAGTGTAAACATTACAGCTGGTGCCTATATTAACGGACAAAAAGTGTACACAATTCATGAATTTTTTCCATCTGTGCCACCGGGCTATAAGATCATTGAAGTTCCCTCCCACGTAATTTATCTGCCAGCTTCGCATAGTGGATCAAGACGGTGATTTGGTAAATTTCCGCGGTGAAGTAATCACCATACGCCTGCATATAAAGTCGTGATGGGCATTGTTTTGAACAGATCTTCCAATAACAATAAACGGCCATGGATAAAAACAATCAGTCGTCGACCAGCGCCCAAAGTGCTAACACCCCAAAACGTGCTACTCTTGAAGAATTTGAGTCTCAAAGTGCGTGGCGAAAGCGTGTAAAAAATTATTTAGTCTGTGCTCTGTGCATCTGTTGTGTGAAATGGAAGAAGGAATTGTAAACATTCAGGCGCCCGTGGTCTTTGATGAATCCATCGTCGATTGTGAGATTCACGCTCATCAGCCATATGCATCTTGAACCTTTAATAACAGGCGATGAAGTCCGTATTGCCATCCAACATCAAGACCTCTCCATCCTGCCGAGCAAGAGTTACCTACACATATGTGGGAAATTATCAAAGCTTGACGAGGCGCCAACCACTGCTACAAGTCTCGTCCACAATGCCATTTGTCATTTGTTTGAGGGAGTACGATATGAGTTGAATGCCATAGAAATCGATCGTAATAAGAATATTGGCATTACGAGTGTAATGAAGGGATATTCATCTCTCTCACCGGCCAAAAGTTGTATGCTCGAGAATACCTGATGGCTCGATATCGAAGAGACCAAGTAGATTGTAGATGTATCGGGAAACTTTGATGTCTGTATACCGCTCAGCATGCTCCTCGGATTTGCCGAAGATGATCGGAAAATTGTTGTAAATGCCAAGCACGAGTTGATTCTCACGAGATCAAAGACCGACGACAATGCCATTGTACAAACAGCGCCCGAAGACTACAAACTCGCATTGCATAAAATAGAATGGCTCGTGCCGTATGTGACAGTTTCCGATCAGCGAAAAATTCAACTGTTAAAGTTTCTCGCCAAAGACGCACCAATCGCACGTGTGGTCTGTGAAAACTTCGAATCAGCTGGAAAAGCCACGAAATGTCATACTCGCGCTGCAGACGGGACGGAAAAATAAGAAACAGCACAATGCGAGCCTCTTTGATCATTGTAACCTGAGCGACGTCAAGCTATACCTCAACTCGCAATGTTATCCATATGGAAATTTGAATTTGAACATTCATCAAAATCAATATGCTCTACTCTGCGAGATGTATGCGAATTTTCAACCGACCTATTACAACAAAAAGGCTGAACCATGGCTGAGCAGGGTGGAATTTTTAGAAAAAGCCCCCCTCGATGTCATTGACTGCTCAAAACAAAACGATTCGCTCAAGTCCCGTCCTGTTGATGTGCGCCTTGAATTTGAATTGAAAAACAATATTCCACCTCAAACTTCAGCGTACTGCATGATCCTCCATGATCGTATTGTCGAGTACAATCCAATCAGTGGTGGAGTTAAAAAATTGGTATAAAATCATGCCGATGATTCGTGTCCACTTCAGTCAACATGGAGCTTATCGTCGATGTGCAGGGCTTCAAGAGACCTGTCAACGAATTTGTCCTAAAAGAGATGTCCATCGTTAAACTCCATGAGATGAACGCTGAACCGCTGACATTCTTCTTCGATGCATCTGGGACGCTTTACCGGCCAAGTACAAAATGACAAACAAGTGGCTGGAACCCATCATTTACAATTCGACCAAACATGTACATTTTTTCATAGCACTTTGAAAAAAAAAACCATGCGAACAGCCGCTCAACGATGGTGCTCAATTCTGTCTCCACGCGTGGAGACGATGCAGCTCGACGCTGTTGTAGTTCCCATCACTGAGTTGACCAGTTGCAGCATACTCTCGATGATGCAGACAGTCGTTCGGCGATGGTGTTCCAATGAATTTTTTCCCCGTTCACCATGTTCACGTACGACGGAACTCGACACTGCTGTATTTTCCACCAATATACTGCATGTAGAGCTGACCATCGCGTGCCACTTGCAGCATAATCTCGAACATTGTCGGATCTTGGTCAAAGGCAGTCGCGCCGGTAAGAAGACAGAGAACTCATCCGCGATGTCTGCGATGTAGCGTTTCCCAAATTTGGTTTGTACGGCCCTTACGTCGGAGATTAGTCGCTCCGACTTAACGGGGAGTTCTGACAGCTTCTTCGTTGGAAGGAATTCCGCCATCCGGCCGACTTTGTTGATACTCGAGAGATCCATTTTCCCCGCACTTTCAAAGTTCTTTTTAGATGTTGATAGTCCAGTGGATTAACGCAGTCTGAGCTTGGCCCACGAAATTATAAGCTCCCTCGTAAGCCTCCCACTCAAATCCCCCCCCCCCTCTTTTCCAATCGTGAAAAACAGGTTTGAACACGTTTGAAGAACTGTGGAAATCCCCCCCCCCCCGACGTTTTTTCACACTCCCGAAAAATAGGTTCAAACACGTTCGAAGAATGACATACGTGAAGAATTTTCACAGCATTTTGTACACTCCCGACGTTGTGGTGGAGGGCCATCGATGTGATCTTTCATCTGTGGCGTATTATAATGCTCCAAGCATGGAAGATATGATATCACTTCACTGTCATTCCGATGATGTTCTGGCAAACGATCCCACAATAAGCCAACATATTTACCCCAATATTTTAGGAGCAAGACCTTTGGAACCTGTTCGAGCTCGTTTTTGGTCAAGTCCAAGGGGTGCTTGGCCGGATGCAGTGCGTACATACTCGCACATGCGAACATCTTGACGTTATATTTCTGAATGAAGACCTCGACTTTTCAACCGCTGCACTCAAGTGGTCCATCCGCGGTCCCTTTGATCCCTAAAGATTAAAGTTTTCCCGAGAAACCTGTCAGGACCTGTCTCGAATGTAGGCGAGCTTTGAGGCGGCGTCCCCACCAGTCGCTCTAAGGACCACATGGCGCTCCACAGAGGCCACTCTGTGACGTCACTCGCGCCCAGCGACCCCCCCTGGACATCGCCCCCTGCCCCCCTGGACACCACCTGCTGGACCGTCGCCCCCGGACATCACCCCCTGGACCCCCCCGTACACCACCCTCTTGACCCTCATCCATTGACCCCCCTTGACCCTCCCACTTGACCTGTGGCACTGTCCCGACATACACAATGTCTTTAACTTCCAGTGCGAAGCGCCTAGCAGAGATTAGTAGGGAGATGTACAATTCCCAGATGTCAGTTCCCCTTTTCGGCGTGCCTCGTGAACGGCGCTAAATCGCGGCGGCGAGTTCGGGAATATGATTTTGTGTGCATCGCCTCTGTCGAGGTTGCAGATTCCCTTGTAGCCGCGCGAGTCGTGAGCACCGCTCAAGTCGATATCGCAGTCAGCGTGCACACGAATGGGTAGCTCGGTGGGGGAAAAGTCTCTGCCCCTCGCTCACTCGACAGGCGAACGGAGCGAGGTTTTCTGTTCAATTGAGCTCGACATATGTGTGGCCGTACTGCGGATTGGAATATGCGTTAAATGAATTTCAAAGAGAAAAGCATGTATCGAGAAAATTGTTTTCTCTCGGTTGGCCGTTTATGCCGAGAATGCGGGTTAAAAAAATTAACGACGAGCCGCGTTGAAAAATAAAACGCCGAAACGACCGTGGAAGGTTAAAAAAAAAATCTTGAGCCTTTGCCGTGGTCGTTACGGCGTTTTTTTTCAACAGTAAACATTATGAATAAGCGTGTATCACAAATGTTTTTCTATCCTCAATGAGCGTCGTGGCTGAGTTGGCAGCATGACGGATTGACGATGCTTGCGGTCCGGGTTCGATCCCTGGTTAATCGACTTTTTTCAATCTATTTTTTTTCTTCATTTTATATTCAAAAAATGTCGAACTTACTCTCGCTTGAGCTATTCTCGCCTGTCCAGGCACTATTTATGATATATAATGCATAGATGTTTAATTTAAATAAAGACATTGGCTACCGGGGATCGAACCCGCGTCGTCTGCACTCAGAGCCCGCACGCTGATATGTCAACTGTGACTGCAAACCTGCCTTACGTATACACACTTATCCAACCTTAAAAAAAATCGCTCTACACCAATTGCATATTGTTTTTATGACCCCAAAGTAGTATTGAAGACAAATGAAAACGATTTTTCCAAATTCCTAGAGTGGTGTTATCCCTTAAAGAAAAGAAATTGATTTTTTGATCGTTGTAAATGTATATCCCCTCTGAAAGACTTTAAGGCGTCTGAACACCTTGGCCGAGCGAAAAATGGGTATATTAAAAAAAATAATAAACTCGAAAGTATGGGCCGGAATATTTTTATTTTTTTAAACAACGTCAGAAAGAGCTTTAAGAATAACGTTAATAAATTTCCGTTCAGAGTATTTAAAAATAGCGCCGTTATGCACATTGCCGCGGAGGCCCTCTGCACGATACGCGCGGTCGTTGTCCCAGCTGTTACCCGGTCATGTCACGTCTGCAAAAAAAATTAGCTCATTCGTGAGTAGTGTCGCTACAATGTAGCGTAGCGGATTTTTTTCGACCATTAAAAAAATTATGGTGAGCCGAAGAAAAAAATTTGCATTTTTCACCGAAATTATGGCTCACAATAATTTTTTTAAGAATCCTTTAAACAATCTCGTACGTGTTAGCGAAAACCGGCAGAAAATTATGAAGCAACTCGTCCACTTCTTTGATGTTTGCTATTTCGGTGTTCTTTATTTTGGACCATCGCTCGTTTGCCTATCTGAGATCTACACTTTCGCAGTTTGTATCCTCGATATGTCTTTTTGCTGTAGATGGTATTACGAATATTAGATACTCACGTCTTTCCATTTCGGAGATATGGACGTTCTAGATTGTTTGAATCTGTATTTGTGTGACTCAAACTGCAGACAATCTGAATACACGTTCTCGAATACATGAACTCTCGAATAAATAATCCTTTGGTGTAATAGTTATTCAATTTCGTCATCGGCCGAAGGATACAATTTTGAATAATTCACAGTTCGTTATTTTGAGTTCATAATTCTGTAATTTCGAAATCTTTGTCGTTCTATATTTGGTCTTTCAAAGTTTTGACCCCTATCCCAATATGAAATGTGTTGAAAAAAATGCCGAAACACACTGATCCAATGTGAAATGTGTTGTGAAAAAAATGCCGATCGAGAAAGACTCACAGTTCTCTTCGAGGCTTTTTCGATCGTTTCGGCACTTTTCTTCAACATTTTTTAAAATTAATTTTCTAAGGGGAAAAGTAAAAACTCATTTCCGTATTGGGGGAAACATTTATTTTTTTTGTCATATTTTCCAATACAGTTTCCACCAAAATTTGGAACGCCCGCTCGTTTTGAGCAACTTCAACATGCGTCTGGCGGGGCGAACGACTGCGTGTTCGGCGGCGTCGACGATACCCGCGGCGTCCTTACTGCGGCCGCTCCCCTCGCTCGTGCCGCTGTTCTTTTGATGGCCTGCCCTTCTCGCGCCCTTGGGCTCCCGCGGGTTCCTCTTGCCGCTGCGGCTGCTGCTGCCGACCACTTTTCTTTTTGTTGCGGCGCCAAAATTTCTTCTTTGTAACTGTAAAAAATAAATAATAAAATTTACAAATAAAATACATTACTCACACAAGTTAAGGGATATTTTTAAAAATCCGAATTTTTGGCTGATTTTCAACAACGGATAACGTGAAGAAAAATGGTCGTACAGAAAATAACAAAAAGGAAATTATAGCTTCAAGTATCTAGTTTTCAGATCTGGACGGTAATTTTTTTTAGCGTGGGTAGTATTCTTGTAATCATCCGAAAACCAACGAAATTTTTTTTCCAAATTTTTGCTCGTCTTTAAAATGGTCTGTCGACTTCAAATAAGTTTTTTTTTAACATACGACTATAGAAGTCTTTTAGACAATTTAATCAGCTTTAATTTGACCTTTTAACGAGCTGCGTACGATGATTTGGCGAGGAGTAATCATCGATCAAAGCAAAAAAGTCCATTTTAACTTTGACAATCAATTACTTGAGAACTAATGATCGTACAGAAAATAAAAGTAGGGTTTTGGAAACTGCAAAACATTCTCTATGACATGCAATTAGGGGTTGTTGATAAAACATTTTTTTCGGATTGATGATGTTGACTGAAAAAAACGTTGAAAATTTGCCAATTTAAGGATATTTGGAAAATTTGGTATAACTTCCGATATAATGCATGAACGAAGGATATCGTCGGTATTGTTTTAACCTCGAAGTGTCCCCAAAAAACCCTCAAAGTTGCAAAGCGCTGCGATTTTTTTTTCTTAGTGCCCCGAAGGATTAAATTGATCGTTTCTGTCAAAAAATCACCGTAACAAGCAATTTTTCGATTTTTATTAATTTTTTTATCTTCAAAAAGTTTTTTTCTAGCAATAATGCGTAATTTATTCATTCAAAGACATCAAATACCGAGAAAAAATTTCAAAAAAAAAATTTTTTAAATCAAATTTTTAGGTTAGTTTTGAATAAAACTGTTTTTTGTTTTTGTTAAGAAAGTGTATTTCAACGGTTGAAGCTGCAAAAAAATTAAAAGTTCGAGATTTGTGTGAAGAGAATCAGTCGACAGTAAGGGGTCAGTATATCAACAACAAAGGTGGTTAGACTGGTAAAAAAAAATCGATCAATTTTTTTTTTTTTTTTTTTTTTTTTACCAGAAGAGATCATCGTCAACATGTGAAAAAAAAATTGAATTGTTTTATATGAAAAAAAAAAATTTAATAATTTTTTTTTTGAATTTCGAAATTTTTTTATTAATTTTTTTTTCAAGTGTAAAAAAATGTTAATAAAAAAAATTTCACGTGTTAACGATAATCTCCTCTTGTCAAAAAACATTTGGTCGATTTTTTTTACCAGTCTAAGCACCTTTGTTGTTGATATACTGTTGACTGATTCTCTTCACACAAATCTTGAACTTTTAATTTTTGTGCAGCTTCAATTGTTGAAATACACTTTCTTAACAAACAAAAAAAAAACAGTTTTTTTCAAAACTACCCTAATAATTTGAATTTTTTTTATTTGAATTTTTCTTTCGATTTTTTTTCTTGGCAATTGCTGTCTTTGAATGAATAAATTACGCATTATTGCTAAAAAAACGTGTTAACGATAATCTCCTCTTGTCAAAAAACATTTGGTCGATTTTTTTTACCAGTCTAAGCACCTTTGTTGTTGATATACCCCCCTACTGTCGACTGATTCTCTTCACACAAATCTTGACCTTTTAATTTTTGTGCAGCTTCAATTGTTGAAATACACTTTCTTAACAAACAAAAAAAACAGTTTTTTTCAAAACTACTCTAATAATTTGAATTTTTTTTATTTGAATTTTTCTTTCGATTTTTTTTCTTGGCAATTGCTGTCTTTGAATGAATAAATTACGCATTATTGCTAAAAAAAACATTTTAAAGATAAAAAAATGAATTAAAATCGAAAAATTGCTTGTTACGTCGATTTTTGACAGAAACGATAAATTTAATCCTTCGGGGCACTAAGAAAAAAAATTGCAGCACTTTGCAGCTTTGAGGGTTTTTTGGGGACACTTCGAGGTTAAAACATTACCGACGATATCCTTCATTCATGCATTATATCCGAAGGTATACCAAATTTTCCAAATATCCTTAAATTAGCAAATTTTCAACGTTTTTTTCAGTCAACATCATCACCCCGAAAAAAATGTTATATCAACAGCCCCTAATTGCATTTCATAGAGAATATTTTGCAGTTTCCAAAACCCTACGTTTATTTTCTGTACGATCATTAGTTCTCGAGTAATTGATTGTCAAAGTTAAAATGGACTTTTTTGCTTTGATCGACGATTACTCCGCGCCAAATCATCGTATGGAGCTCGTTAAAAGGTCAAATTAAAGCTGATTAAATTGTCTAAAAGACTTTTATAGACGTATGATGAAAAAAATTCTTTGAAATCGACTGACCATTTTAAAGACAAGCAAAAATTAAAAAAAAAAAATTCGTTGGTTTTCGGATGATTACAAGAAAACCGCTCATGCTAACAAATTTTACACTCCAGATGTGGAAACTAGATACATAAAGCTGTAATTTCCTTTTTTTATTTTCTGTACGACCATTTTTCTCCGAGTTATCCCTTGCTGAAAATCAGCTAAAAATTTGGAATTTTTTAAATAGACCTTAATTTGTGTGAGTAGTGTATTTTATTTGTATATTTTATTGTTTTTTTTACAGTCACAAAGAAGAAATTTTGGCGCCGCAACAAAAAGAAATTGGTTGGCAGCAGCAGCCGCAGCGGCAAGAGGAACCCGCGGGAGCCCCAGGACGCGAGAAGGGCAGGTCATCGAAAGAACAGTGGCACGAGCGAGGGGAGCGGCCGCAGCAAGGACGCCTCGGGTATCGTCGACGCGACCGAACCCGCAGCCGTTCGCTCCGCCGGACGCATGTTGAAGTTGCTCAAAACGAGCGGGCGTTCCAAATTTTGGTGCGCACAGTATTGAAAAATATGACAAATAAATTAATGTTTCCCCCAATAAGTAAATGAGTTTTTACTTTTCCCCTTAGAAAATTAATTTAAAAAATTGTTGAAGAAAAGTGTCGAAACGATCAAGAAAGGCTCGAAGAGAACTTTGAGTCTTTCGCGATCGGCATTTTTTTCAAAACATATTTCACATTGGATAAGTGTGTTTCGGCATTTTTTACAAGACATTTCACATTGGGATGGGGGTCAAAACTTTGAAAAGCCAAATATAGAACGACAAAGATTTAGAAATGACAGAATTATAAACTCAATGTAACGAACTGTAAATTATTCAAAATGTTATCCTTCGACCGATGACGAAATTGAATAACTATTACACCAAAGGATTATTTATTCAAGAGCTCATTTATTCGAGAACATGTATTCAGATTGTTTACAGTTTGAGTCGTACAAATAATACAAATTCAAACAATCTATAACATCCATATCTCGGAAATGGAAAGACGTGAGTATCTAATATTGGTAATACCAACTATAGCAAAAAGACATATATCGAGGATACAAACTTCGAAAGTGTAGATCTCAGATAGGCAAACGAGCGATGGTACAAATTAGTGAACATCAAAGAAGTGGACGAGTTGCTTCATAATTTTCTGCCGGTTTTCGCTAACACGTACGAGATTCTTTCAAGGCGTCTGGCCACCTTCGCCGGTCGAAAAATGGGTATATTAAAAAAAAAATAATAAACTGGAACATATGGGACGGAATATTTTTATTTTTTACATAACGGGCTTAAGAATAACGTTAATAACTTTTCGTTGAATATATTAAAAAATAGCGCCGTTATGCACATTGCCGCGGAGGCCCTCCGCACGATACGCGCTGTCGTTGTCCCAGCTGTTACCCGGTCATGTCACATCTGAAAAAAATCAGCTCATTCGTGAGTAGCGTCGCTACAATGTAACGTAGCGGTATTTTTTCGACCGTTAAAAAAAATATAGTGAGCCATAATTCCGGTGAAAAATACAAATTTTTTTCTTCGGCCCACCATAATTGTTTTAATGGTCGAAAAAAAAGCCGCTACGCTACATTGTAGCGACACTACTCACAAATGAGCTGATTTTTTTTTGCAGATGTGACATGACCGGGTTACTCCAATTTTGAAACAAAACCCCAGAGAGAGAGAGAGAGAGAGAGAGGGGGAAAGAGGGAGGGAGGGAGAGAGAGAGAGAGAGAGAGATTGATTGATTGATTGATTGATAGTTTAATATGCCTTGGTCGGAACCTTTAGGCAATGGGATACTAATAGTGTACAATAATATAATATAAATATAATATAAAATATAAAGAGTATGAGTACAGAACGATTATTAGCTAAATTGATTTAAACTAGCGCAGAGTAGAGTTAAAAATAACTTAAAAATAACAATAGTAGAATAGGCATACGCAACCTGGGACGTTATATAAAGCAGTAGCGTTAGAACTAATTAAATTAGCAATAGCATTAGAACTAACTAAATTAGCAATAGCGTTAGAACCAATTTTAGACTAAGCTTCAATGCATTCGTGATTTATGATTTATGGTGAGCTTTGTAATGTGTATGTAGAGAGTTTAAGTCGATTTTAGAGACTGAGTACGTCATCGTTGAAAAGGTGCGTAAAGAGTCTTGTTTTAAAGATGGCAAGACTAGGTGATGATCTGATAGCAAGCGGGAATGAGTACCAGAAATACTTAGCTGCAAGCCCAAAGGAATTTCTAAACGTGGTTGTGCGATGGAGTGGTATGTGGAAGGTTTCCGTGGCATTTCGTCGAGCCGAGTACAATGAAGGCTGTCATAAGCTAAACATCTCTTGCAAGTAGGACGGAGCATTATTATTTACAATGTTGAACATCATGACACCCATGAAATAGAGTCTGCGTGCTCTCACCGTCAACCAACGTAACTGCCTACGATACGGTGTGGTATGTTCATCTTTACGCAAATTGAAAATAAATCTTATGGTCGAGTTAATAAGTTTCTGTAATTTACGATTCAGCTCTGCAGATAGGTCATTATACACCAGGCAGTAGTAGTCCAGAATGGGGAAAATGAGCGCAGTGATGAGTGAAGTTTTAAGTTCGCGTGATAAGGCATTTTTATTATATTTTCAATCATCGGACATGATCAGTCCAAGGTTTCGAGCCTCCTTGACATAGGGTAGGGCAGTGCCGTTTACAATAATACGTGGCAGTGCCCTGGAGCTTAGTTCGTTTACATAAGCTCTGCTGTCCAATACCAGAACCAGCGATTTCTGCAGATTGAGTTTAAGACCATTCTCGTGAGCGTACCGAACTATGGCTTGCGCATCAGCCTCGACGCGGTTTATACCAGCAACTATATCAACCGTTGGGCAGCTTAGATATATTTGGGTATCATCGGCAAAGACCATGTACTCAGAGTGGCGAAGCTCTGATCCGATGTCGTTGATAAAAAGTGAAAAAAGGAGGGGCCCTAGGACAGAACCCTGGGGAACACCAGCATGAGTATTACGCCACTCGGAGCAACGGCTCTCATCATCAATGATGGCCTGTGATCTGCCCGTAAGGTACGCAAATACCCACTTGAGGACGCGGTCAGAGAATCCCATCTTCATCAATTTCCTAAGCAAAATGTAATGCGGAACGGTGTCAAAAGCCTTGTTAAAATCAAACAACACAAGGATGGTAATACATCTATTGTCTACTGCTGCTCTAATATCGTGACTGATCCGTAGAGAGAGAGAGAGAGAGAGAGAGAGAGAGAGAGAGAGAGAGAGAGAGAGAGAGAGAGAGAGAGAGAGAGAGAGAGAGAGAGAGAGTGAGGGGGGGGGAGGGAGGGAGAGAGAGAGAGAGAAAGAGATAGATAGATAGATAGATAGATAGATAGATAGAAATTTTATTATTCATAATTGAACAAAAAATTGGAGTAAGCAGTTGTTTGCCACAACAAGTCGTAGGCGAAAATGTGGAAACAGCTTACAGAGCATGGCAAATACATGTTTCAGAGCAAACAATTTTAGGATTAAGCATACTTAAATCTAAGTCTCGCGATAACGCACGAGTTTGACAGTACATAGACTTAATAATTATAAAGATGGCACTCTCTCATAGTAAATAAAGAAAAACATACAAATAGGATTAAAAGATAATAAACAAAAAAAGAGCAGATAAAGTACGGAAAATAAAACTAACAGTAATGTAGCAATGAAGTAACAGAGTTGATAGTAGTGCCTGCACACCCGGTGAGACACAGAATGCCTACAGGAAAGCGCTAGAGGCCTGAGGTGAGTCCTGGAGATACCACGTCTTAAGGCGAGATTTGAAAATGCTCAAGAATTCCGACTCGCGAATGAATGCTGGGAGCGAATTCCAGATATTTGGTCCAGTTATCGCGAAGGCATGCTTGTACGCCTCAGTACGATAAGCCGGCACCACGAGGACACGAGGATGCCTAGTAGGACGAATAGGCTGGTGGACGAGTAGCAAGTCTCGGAGAATAGGAGCAGCGCTCCCATGCAGCGCCTTATAGACCGTGCAAGCGATAGGGGAGTCGCGACCCTCACCGACAGTGAGCCAGCCAAGTCTGCGTCTGTACAAGGAGATTGAGACGTCGCGAGGAAGGCCAAAAATATAACGGATTCCCTTATTGATCAAGCGCTGTAACTTTAAGTCGTCAACGACCCCAGCGCCTAGCAGAACTGAGGAACAGTAGTTGACGTGAGGCAGCAGCAAGGTGGAGACCAGTGTAGTCCGAAGACTCTCATCCGTGTAATCGCGAAGCTGCCACAGCTTATATAACACCCTGTTAGCCTTAGACGTCACACCCGCAATATGTTGCGAGAAGGACAGTTTTGAGTCGATTTCCACTCCGAGGTTCCTTACTGCAGATACGAAAGATACGCTGATCTGCCCATCCCCCAGCGGTGGTAGTTCGGAGAAATCGATCTGGTTGATGAGTCGTTTGTTGCCGATGATGATGGCTTTTGTTTTAAGAAGGTTAAGCTTCAACTGATTCCTCAGCGCCCAGTTTCGAATTCTGGTGACGTCCCCATTGAGCTGACGGATACACTTCACGAGATCAGTAGGTGAACAGCTGGAGTATATTTGGAGGTCGTCCGCGTACAGCAAGCGCTTTGCTGATCGGATGACTTTACCAATGTCGTTGACGAACAGCGAGAACAAAAGAGGGCCCAGTACAGAGCCCTGCGGAACGCCTGAGTTGGTGCCCAACCAGCTTGAGATGGAACCATCTGGGGCTTTGACTGCCTGCTGTCGACCAGTGAGATAAGAGTGTAGCCATTCGGTTGCTCCACCAGAAAAACCGACATAGAACCGACCGAAAATCGAACAGAACAAGAATGGTCACTTTCCTCCTGTCCATACCCGTCCTGACGTCATTGAGCAACTTTAGCAGGGCTGTCTCCGTACTATGTCCTCCGCGAAATCCACACTGGAAGGGATCAAGCAGGGCATAGCGATCAATGTACTGCGTAATCCTACTGTGAATCAGATGCTCCAGAGCTGTGCTGAGGGTGGGCAGCAACGAAATAGGACGGTAGTCGCCCACATTTGCCGGTGAGGTCACCTTCGGTAGCGGTACGATCACCGCCCTCTTCCAGACTTGAGGGAAAATGCATTTGCCAATGGACTTGTTGAGTAACGTGATGAGGAAGTTGAGCAGTGTGCCAATCACTGGAGGAATCATGCGTCGAGTAAGCCTGTCCGCACCCTCTGCATTGGATCGAGAAGCCAGAAGAGCTCTCTCGACCTCCGTCGAGGAAACGGTGCCGAACTCTAGCCGCGGACGATCCAGCGTAGGTGGAGGCGCTAGATGCCAAGTATGGACGTTGTCAGCGCCGTCGTGCGACGACGTAGAGTCTCTGGCGACGGCCGCATTAAGTTCGTCCAGCGGGACAGCAAGCCGTGCAACAGTGCGCTCCTTAGTCAGACCAAGGCTGCGTAACTCGCGCCACGTGGCCTCAGAGGATAGACCAGTAAGACGAGTTTTGTAATAGTTCGCTCTAGCGGCCGACAACTGCGGACGAAGGGCGTCCCGGGCCAGGCGGTAGGCAGCGAGGTTGCACTCAGTCTTGTTACGGCGGAAGCGGCGATAGTAGGTGCGGACAAGCCGCATAGAAGCCTTGAGCTCCTGCGTCACCCAAGGCGCATGCCTTTCCGAGTTGACTCTAGCACTGGTGACTGGGGCAATGTGGTCCAGAGTGGTGAAAAACTTCACGTAAAAAGCATCGAGGAGTTCATCAACGGAGGACCCCTGAGTCGCCAGAGCATCGCAGTCGACGGCCGCAAAGACTTCCCTGGCGTCCAGGCTCGAGAGTCTCCCCAGCTTTCAGGTGACGATAGTTTTTGTGGTCGGTTTTATTCGGCCGATCCTGATGACTCCGGATATGAGATGATGTCCAGCGCCAAGTGGAAGATCTGACTTGCCCCAGGAGAGCACCTCATCCGACTCGTCAACCATGCAAAGGTCAAGCCACGTCTCAGAAGAACCAGTACAATGCGTGAAGCCATGGTCAACAAGCTTAAGTGAGAGGTCGCTCAGCAGCCCTCTGATGTATTGAGCATCGAATGACAGCTTCGATGCTTCGCGTTGAAATCAAGTTGGTCCGCGTTGAAATCACCCATGATAATCTTGTGACTGTGGCAACCCATCACGCTTCCAAACTCCTGCCCGAAGTCCTGCGGAATCGTAAAAGGGACGTGAGGAGGACGGTATACCACAGCAACAAAGATCGTCGGCGAGCCCAAGCAGCCAAGTTCGCGCATGATGTACTCGATGGTCCCAGTGCCAGCGCCCGAAGACTTGGCAATAATCTTAGCAGTCAGTGTTTCATGGACGTAGAGAGCCACGCCGCCTCCATGCACATTGCGATCGTTCCTGATAATAGTATATCCTGATATGCCGACAAGAGAGTCGGGAATCAGGGGATCAAGCCAAGTTTCAGTAACGGCGATGACGTGGAGTAAGGCGGATTCATCGAGAAAGCCCTTAACAGAGTCGAGATGCGAGCGCAACGAGTTGACGTTCAGGCAGCAGAAATGGAAGTCGCTGATGGTGGATGGCAGTGAGTGTGCAGGCAGTAGGCGTTATTCTTGTAGATCTGGATAGAGACTCAGCAACTTGGCGACGTCATCGAGGGTGTTCACGGTGTGGGTAATGCCATCGTCAGTTTTTTTGGCCAGAACAGTATGACTCTTGCACCACACGTATTTGAAGCCGGCTGATTTAAGCGTCTTTCTCGCAGAGGTTAGACTTGCATAACTTTGGTAGGCAAGAGCTCGTTGACATTGATGATGGTTTCAGCCGGGGGGGATGTAAAATCGACACCTGCGTGCAACTCCTGGTCCAGCATTGAGAGCTTCAGCATCCCTTGCCTGCGTTTTGCCGAGAGGAGGCGAAGAGCCAGACTGATGGAGTTGCAAACAACCGCGAAGGACGTCCTCGAGGGCTCAGTGCCTGAGCGAGCCTTCGGAGAGCCAGTCGCTGCAGTGGTCTTTTTCCGGAGTAGCCGGGGTTGGTTGCAACCTTTAATGCGGCGGCAATCACCGATGCAAGCTACAGGAGAGCGGCCTCCTCAACGGTACCAAAAGTGAAGCCGGACACTGTGAGCTCCTTAAGAGTACACTGGTTTGAAAGCGCTCGTTGTACATATTCAGCTGTTGAGTTGCTAGCTGCCGCAAGTCTAGAGAGCTCCTGGCCAACACTGGCACAGGAGGAAGGTGACGCCGCGAACGGAGCGAGCTGATCAACCCGGGTTTCAAGCTTTCGCAGCGAGTCCTTGAGATCCTGGTTTTCCTTAGCAAGGTTTTCAGTTTGAACTGTCAGGGAGTTGGTGACTTCCGTAAGCTTGTCAGTGGTAGCCCACTGGGAGGCGAGGTCGGCTCTGACAGTACTGAGATCAGATCGAATACCGGGGATGTCATCGAGAATGATTTTGTAGCTGGCAAGCGTCTGATTAATCGCGGCAAGACCCTCCATGACATTGTCCAGGGTAAGCGCGTGCGTTTGACGCGTCTTAGGCGGCTGCATGGCTTTCTTAGGTGGAGGCTTAAGCTTGCCATCATCACCATCTCTATCTCTTTTTCGTGATGAGCCACGAGAAGAGGCGGAGCCCTCGGAGCCAGTCGGCGAACCAGGTCGTGAGTTGACAGGTGATGAATTGCCGGACATGTTTGGAGCAGTGTATAGTAGTCACGAAATTACTAGCGAGGCTAATCACATAAGTCTGATTCGCTGGCTAGTAATCGAAAATGCAGCGCGGTGGTGAATAACTTCACGTTGGACAGTTTGTAGGTCAAGTGACTGTCATATTACCAGCCAATAAGAAAATTCGTCGAAAATAGTAGACAACTTCGCGTTGCTCGGACACCAGGTCAAATAACCGTCATATGACCAGCTAATGAGACGCTTTAATTACCGCGTTCGCTACAGTTGGACTCACTGAGAATGGTGCGAGAGCGAAGGAAGCAGTGTGCTGATCGGAGCGGCGACAGCGCATGCGTGCAGTCAGGGCTCCCGGCTGGGTGGCCAAACTGGCGGCTTGCGGGGTGCGAGGAGGCAGCAGCAGAAGTGAGGTTATGGCTTAGAAGACTTTTTACCAGGAAAGAACACACGAAGACCCCGAGACGACGAAAAAGCCTTTATAGTCCAGCGAAAAGCAATGTTTAGCGTGCTTTAGCCAGAGAGAGAGAGAAAGAGAGAGGGAGAGAGAGAGAGAGAGAGAGAGAGAGAGAGAGAGAGGATGATGATTGCTTTTTATTAAGCCCTAGATACATATGGGGCTAATGTTGACATTCATTATAATATTGTACTTTCTTACTACTAAAGATAATGATATACATGAGATACGTGTCTGCTGCGGTTAATACATAAGGAGCATCCGGAGATACTAACAGCAATATGAAAATAGCTAATGCTAAAAATTGATAAGGTCAATATAAATTGTAAGAATTCGAAACCTTTATAGTTCGGCTGAGGTACGAATGATAAGAATTCAGAAACATTCATACTTTGGCTAAGATACACAGGTCTGCACTTAGCAGCCAGATCACGAGACAGAGTAACAGCACCTACTGCTCAGTTTCAAGAGAAAATAGATACGAATGCAGCCGCAATTTAAAAATTGAGAGTGTCGGAGATTTCCTAATAACTTCCGGCAAGGAGTGCCAGAAATATGCTGCTGATACACCGAAGGAGCGTTGCATCACTGCCGTTCGATGATTAGGAATGACAAACGGCCAAGTAAGTAGCCTTGCAGAGCTTCTATTAATGTTGTTGTTCAGAGTTAATAATTCTCGAAGTGGGACATGGTAGATATAATACACGATAATCTTATTCCCAGAAAGAAAAAACGCCTGTTTTTAACAGACAACCAGTTTAAGCGGTGGCGATATGGTGTAATATGCTCGTCACGTTTAACATTAAAGATGAAACGTATACACGTGTTAACCAGCTTTTGTAATACTAAATTCAATTCATCCGTAAGATCGTGGTAAACTAGACAGCAATAATCTAGATGTGGAAGGATTAAGGAAGAGACGAGCTTTATCCGAAGATAGAGAGAGAGAGAGAGAGAGAGAGAGAGAGAGAGGGAGAGATTGATTTTTATTTATGCCCTAGTACAATCACTTTTAGGCAAAAAATAATACAAACTATTTCAATAACAGTGCTCTCTCTTTTTTCAATATGTGCCAAACAAAACAAAAAGACGCAAGATGGCACTAACGCGCGTATTTTATACATATATAAAATAACTTAAAATTAATTTAAACTAAAATAAACTAAACTAAACTAAACTTAACTTAAGTCACCAATTTCATCGAAATATGTACCTTATCCATACGCCACGATAGGAAGAAATGCAACGGTTAAATACTATATGACCTATCATAACTATTTACTTGCACGCAGAGGCTGGCAAATTTGCATCAGACTCAAACAGAAATAGATTAAGGCGTTCCTTGAAGATAGATTTTGAGTTTGCAGTTACAATATCTGCTGGCAAAGAATTCCAAAAATAGGCAGCTGCAACGCTAAAAGATTGTTGATATGTCGCTGTTCGGCACGATGGAATAAGGCATGTATGTTGGGCAAGAGAGCCGCGAGTAAAGCGCGTAGGTACCGGCGGCCGATGAAATAAGTCACGAATATATTCAGGTGACTCTCCATGATGTACACCGTAGGCCATAATGCCGAGAAAGTACATTCTTCGCGATCGAGTGGTGAGCCAGCCTAGCCTTCTGCGATAAGGAGTAATGTGGGTGTCCCGTCGTAGATTAAAAATAAAACGAATGCAACTATTGATCAGTCTTTCCAGCACCAGATTTAGTTCAGCTGTTACGTCGGTGAGTACCAAGCAGCAATAGTCAATTAGGGGAAAGATAAGTGAGACAACTAGTGAGATCCTAAGATCACGCGATAGGGATTGCCTATGAAATTTTAGCTTATGGAGGGAAAAATTGACTTTCCTTGAGATGGAAACAACCTGTGCACGCCAAGACAGATTTGACTCTAAAATTACCCCTAGATTTCGCGCCTCTGTAACGTACGGGATGGAGACATTTTGAACTTTTATTTGGGGTAGTGTCTCGATGTCAATGGAGTTTAGGTATCTGGCACTACCCAGTATAAGTATTTTAGATTTTGCTAAATTAAGTTTAAGGCCATTTCTGACTGTATATTGAGCAATTTTCTCAACATCGTATGTGATGTATGAGATTCCACGAAGCAATTCAGTTAGGGGGGCAGCTAAGATAAATTTGCGTATCGTCAGCGAACACTAAATGTTGTGAGTATTTTAGACCATGACTGATGTCGTTGATAAATAGCGCAAATAATAATGGGCCTAACACTGAACCCTGTGGAACGCCTGCCGCGATAGGCTGCCAACTAGGAGTTTCACCCTGATTATCTATAACTGCTTGTGATCTTCCAGACAGATAAGAAGCAAACCAGTCTAACACAGTGTTACCAAGTCCTATACGGTGTAGTTTAGCTAGTAGAAAAGCATGCGCCACCGTGTCGAAGGCCTTACTAAAATCAAATAGAACAAGTATTGTGAGTTGTCGGTCATCAACACCTTTCTTAATATCATCACATAACCTTAGTAATACCGTCTGGGTGCTGAATCCCTTTCTGAAGCCTGATTGTCTGTTATCAAGAATCCGATTTTGCTGTATATAACTTGTGAGTTGATTATGAACAATTTTTTCAACAAGTTTAGAGAGTTCGCATAGATTCGAAATTGGCCTGGAATCAGAAGGAGATAGCGGCGGATTAATTTTCAGATGAGGTCGTATAAAGGCACGCTTCCACAAGGCCGGAAAATAACCAAGGTGCAGGCAGTGATTGAAAAGTGTTGCAAGGGAAGATGAAATGCTGGAGGATGCAGAGACTATGGCAGAAAAAGGAACCCCATCTGGTCCGGTAGAGTGAGAAGGTGTGAGGTATGAAGAAATGAGCGACCTTACACTAATTTCTGAAATCTCGGAAAAATTGAAAGTTGACAAACAAGGCGGTAGCATATTTAAAGTTTGAAAAAAACTGGGATAATGGGAACGCCACATAGGGTTGCACATAGCTGGTCGATGTAAACTGTTGATACGTCTCCACTTGGTAAAGCGGGAAGATCAACTTGTAGGAGCTGAGACACCGTAGCCGAGAAAGCTTCCGGATTGAAGTGCTTAAAATTGCGGCGCATAATGCTACGACCTAGTAACTTTTGTTTATCGAGTATGTAACTTAATTCCAGCAGATCATGACCTGCAATGAACGGGGCGCCTGATTTGATAAATGTGCTAACCTTGTCGCTCGAATCGACCATAATGACATCTAGTAGAGAATCAGAATTAGCTGTATGATGCGTCGCGTCTGAGTTTACTATAAACAGTGAATTTGCAAGGGCAAAATCACGCAAGGCCTTAGACTCAAAATTACTTTTCAAGAGGTCACAGTTGAAGTCACCTGCAATGATTATATTAGAGTAAGCAAATGAAAATCTATTTAATGCCTGAGTTATAACATCGAAAAGCCGCCCTTTGCGCCGGCGATAGACTGAGGCGAAAAGCACTGGTTGCCCATTCGGATAGCGGATATCTACTAACATAAATTCTGGAGCATTATTAAAATGCGCCGGTGGCGTCGCAAGGACTTTGGCTCTAAGTGAATGGTGAATATATAAGATCACACCGCCACCTCGCTTATCGAGTCGATCATTTCGAATATGGAAATAGTTTTTCAGTCGCATTAAGTCGTCAGAAATTAACGGGTGAAGCCATGATTCAGAAATACTTATTACATGAAATTTCTTAGTTGATGCTAGTATTCTCAACAGATTTAGATGCGCAATTAGCGAATTCGCATTAAAATAAGCACAATGAAGTAAATTTGGTACTGAAGGCAATGCTACAATTTGAGTGTCTTCAATGCAAGCCTTCCGTGACATGAGGAGTCATTCAATTTTATTCAGGTCTTCATCCGAGTGGATCTCAAAAGCCTGGACTCCATCACCCTTCCGAACTCGGATAATACCCGAGCGTGCCCATACATATTTGTAGCTCGCCGAGGCAACCCGAGCTTTGGTTTTTTTCAGAAGCTGATACATATTCGATGGTAAAAACTCGTTTACGTAGATGCGACCAGGTTGATCGAGGCCGAATACCTCACGTATAAATAAATCTTTTCTTGTTGCACGCTTTTTAGCAATAATATAGTCACGGACTTGAGAGGATTTGAGCGTAACTAATAGCGACTTTACTAATTTTGGCGAGGAGTTTGCCGACCCGGGCACTCGTTCACCGACTGCAGTCGACCCTCTTCGCGGCAGAACCCGAAAATCGAGAACATCAGTTAGTAAATGACTAATTTCCAATGCAGCAAATACTTTTTGCACCAACCCGTCGTGCGTATCTTAGAGAGCTGACGGAATTCCAGTGAGTAATAATTCTGACGAAATATGTGTATTGTTGCTGCGTGACACCGACCGGCGTTATTCAAGTTCGTGAAGGATCCGACCGCTAGTGGCTTGCAATTGGGCAATAGCCTCGTCATGTCTCTCTACCTTTGCTACAAGCTCGGGAAGACTATTTAATTTCTTTGCAATATCGTCGATTATAACCATCTGCCGTGCAATAATATCCGAGAGCTTCTGATTACTTTCATTTGTTTCCTTCATGGTCTGCATCATTTGTTCTAATAAATGGTTATCCATGCCGCCGACGTTTTTTACTGACTCCTCAGAGCTTTCTCGAAGATCCGCACGACGTGATAGTTGGCACGCAGCTTGACATAAAACAGTATCACGACCAGTCGTTTCAGTTAGACCAGAAGCACACTGTGCAGCTTTAGAATCCTCTAACTTATGAGCGAGAAATTCCGGCAAATAATTCTTAAGGTTTTTGACACAACAGGCATTTGCACTACGATATGTAAGATAGGTGGCACAACAGCCTGGGTGAAAAATATTTTCACGATCCGTACATGTTAGGGCTTGCCCTGCAATTTTTCGCATACATTTGAAGCATATGCGAGGCATATGACACTACGATTTTAACGGGTAAGTGAAATGGCTCAGTGACAATACGAAGCACCTTGCGCCTAGCCAGCATAAATTTTCATCAGTGTACTGAGGATGCTCAATAATCGGTTATACGTCACACTTGAGAGTTGTGGTCGGCGGTCGAGCGTGATGAAAGTACATGTGAGATACACAACAGAACGATAAGGTGTCACGTCCTAAGGGGACGTGGGCATATGTTTTATCGCGGTTCCCTCTTTATAGCCTACGCCTAGCGCAATAGCTCGGGATGAGGGTGAAAAAGGGAAAGGTGCATGCAAAGATGGGAGTGACGCAGTGACTCGATTAAGAAATGAATTGATCTATACAAATAATTAACAATTTGGGATTTATTGAAATTAACCAATTTAGTTAATTCCGTCAACACGAAAATACATAGAGGTTCGCTTACATTTATGATGCGCCGTGGATACGATAATCGGTTTACAGCGGTTGGGTTCGGGCCTCCGCAGACAGGTCGGATCCCTCGGTTGCGCACGCTCCGTGACAATGTTGAAATTACACGTTGATACAAATTTTCACACATGCGAGTTTCACACGTACACATTCAACGAAGACAGTTAAATGATTTCTTACAGTTCGCGGTTTTATGAGGAACAATTTCGAAGTTCAAGTTTCGCGTTTTTATGAGGAACAATTTCAAGGTTCAAGTTTCGCGTTTTTATGAGGAACAATTTCAAAGTTCAAGTTTCGCGTTTGCTGTCAGGAGACAGATGTTCTACTTATTCCGGTGAAAGTTGTTGGGAGACTGGATCTGAACGAGTGGTGATGGAACACTGACTCCAAGATTTTTCTATCCTATCTTGTAGGATATTTTGGATGCTGGGATGGTGGGAGAAGTTTCTCGAAAAGTGCATTTTCGTCATGCGTTAATTTTTCGATTGGTGGAAAGGATGTAGGAAATTTCCGAGTGCATATGATTGGTCGAGTTGGAAGGGGCAATATTTTTGGAGACTATGATTGGGCGTAGACTATAATTCGTGATTTCCATCTCGATTCTCGGAAACTAGTCCGCGTCTCGTTATCTGGAGCGTTGGAAAAATATAGGGAGGAAAAAGGGCCTTGGTCGCGTCGCCGCGCTTGCCTCACGATAGGCATTGTTGACCCAGGTGTGAGGCGCATAGGAAATACCAGCGTACTTTTATTGCCGGATTTTCTTTTGGAAAATGTATATTTTTGTAGAGTAAGGATTTGGATATTTTCGTGTGTCTTCGTGTGTTGTACGTTCTTATGGCTAAGGATTTTATCATCAACTGCGTTTGACGGTTGCGTGTAGATATGGTCAAGATCGACTGTGCTTTCGTGTGGGAAATTATGTGACGCTCGCTTCTTATCGATATATTTCGTTTCGGCTGTGTTACGCCTAATTCTAAAGAAAATATAAGAACCCGTCGAAAAATGAGAATGCCGTTATCGTGTGTATTGGTTTTCGTAGTTTTCCACGATTTCCATGTGGAATCGGGTAAGCCCGCGTTTTCGCCGGAGTGAAATAAAATAGGAGAGGAAAAATAAATAGATAGCGCTTTTTCTCGCGACGTTACACCTCCCCCCTTTAGGATTGAGCGTCTCGCTCGATCGTAGTCGTTGGGAGTGGCGATCAAAAGTATAATGGCACGATCGTATGAATTGGCATTCGCATTGATCGACTTACAATGTGACTTAAATACATTAGAAGATTGGTATCTAATATGACGGTGTGATTTATAGTTACCTTGCGCTTATGAAGTACGCATGAATTTCATTATCATTTTATGAGAAAGCGTGTGTGTTTTTTTTAAAGATTTTCGTACGAGATTATTATTTCTTTTTTTTAAATTATGTATACATTTTTTTTTACTTCACTGTAAGATGTATATTTACGCGGTTTCTTCTTTCTTTTTCTTTACTGATAGACACTTATTTATTCATTTTAACTTATCTTACTTGACAAGGTTAAAAGAACAATAATGACAATAAAAGTAATTTAAAAAAAATTATTAATCATGATGATCTTTTTGTAGCTGAATATGTCTTCTCGCGTGAACTCAACGGAAGGAGCGCGATTTGGAGGATTCGTCATATTTTGGACTACTGGAGATGTTAAGGTGGACATCATGTGTTGCAGCGTTGGCCTTGGTATGACCTCTTGGTTCGGCTGAAGGGGCCGTCATGAGTTTATAAAGTTCTTGACCAATCTCTGCATCTGTTGAGGTTTTCTTCTCGCACCTGCATCGACGAGGTAGATCAGTCAGCCACACACAGTGTGTTTGGCTGTATGCATGGATCACCGTATCTACGAGGAGCTTGATTGATCGCATGATGAGTAACATTCGGGTGAGACCAGCGCTTGCTGTACCGAATTGAATGAATTTTTCCCAGGTGCGATTCCAGATGGAGTCCACGTGGTGTTATATATCGTTGTTATCCAGGAGATGTAACAACTTCTCCTCTTGATTGACAGTGTTTTGACCACTGATGCCCCGTGCCATGTTGTTTAGAGCAGCGGGTTGCTCCACAGGAAACATGATATGTTTTCATCCGTTGTCGATGTTCTGCGGAATAGATCCCACAGGATGATTCTGGGTTGGTCTATCGCCAAGTAGACTCCGTCGTCGACTTCATGCTTGCAGGTAGTATGGCTTCGACAGGAGCAGCCATGCACTTGTACCAGATGTCTCCGTAAAGGTAGTATGGAGGAAGTAAGGAATTATAGGTTGTCTGAGTTCTTCTTTTGGTAATATAAGAGTTCGAGGAGTAAGGAGATATTTTGCGTTCCCACGAGTGACAGGTTGATCGTAATATTCCTTTAACCTGATCAGATTTACTTCTATTATTATCTAATGAATAACGTGTACTATTTCGTCAGCAAATACCACTATTTAAATCGACTTTTTCATTGAATTGTATACAATTCGTCCGAGGCTTATACGACTTTTAACAGCTATTTTGGAATATTTCGCGCTCTTTGCTACAATGTTACGTATGCATATATTAATGTAATTATTGTATAATATAATAGAATGACTACGTATGTGAATTTGAATTGACATAAGCGATTATTCTAGGTTCGCGACAGGAAATCTCTCTCAAATTGTGAAACAGTTATTTCGGCGTAGTTTGAATATAAGTAGTTTCCGATGTTCTGTACTGACGATACTGTAACTAAAAATGTAATCTTTTTCTTTGGTTGCAAGTACAAAGGTGATATTGTTGATACTGAATAGATGATAACAGCCACCTGAAAAACAGGGTAATTATTATTATTATTTGTTTAATTATGGTTAAAATCGGAATCGTCGATTCTGGTCGACTTGGTTTTCCTTTTCGGCTTTGTTTCGACGATAATGTGCGAATACCGTAATCTATTGTCGTGAACAATGCGTGTTTTGTTGTAATATTGGATTTTCACGTTACCCTTGTCCAGTTTTTCTAGCACCTTATGTGGTCCAGTGTAATGATCTCCAAGTTTACCTGGTTTGGGACCCTTTTGGAGATAGACAAAATCTCCAACCTTAAAACTCTTTGGATTAGCATTTCTATCATAATATTTCTTCGAACGATGTTTGGACGAAACTAGGTTTTCATAGGCGACGTTCCTGATTCCATTTATTCTCGTAATTAATTCGATTAAATACCCGCGATAAGTGGGCAACTGATCGGATTCTCTAAGTGGTTCGCTTGATGGAACTCTCGCTAGTTTGCCAAAAACTACTTCATATGGAGTATACTTTGTACTCTCATGAACGCTGGTATTATATGAAAGAGTCGCTAATTCTAGCCATTGATCCCATTCATTATCCTTATCTGCATATTGTTTCAAAAATTCAGCCAAAACATGATGAGATCTCTCAAGGGATCCGTTAGACTGGGGATGAAATGCTGTTGTTCGACATCGCTTGATTCGAAATCGTTTAGCGATTCGTTTCATGAGGCCACGTAAAAAATTACTTCCTTGATCTGTTAATAGCGCTTTGGGTGCACCAAAAACGCATATAAATTTCTTTATATTATCTTTATTCTAATGCATCGGCGACCGTTGTCGCTAGTGCATTTGGGAGTGGAATAGCGACACAAAATTTTGAAAGGTTGTCTTGGATAGTCAGAATGTATTCGTTCTGATTGGACGTACGTTGCATTAGACCTACTATGTCCATCGATATTTTTTCAAAAACCGTGCCCGGTATATCCGTTATGATCATTGGCTGTTTTCTTTGACTCTAACCAGTTTCCTTAATTGGCAATCTCAGCATTGTTGAATTCTTCTCTGAATGTCCGATTTCAAGTCTTCCCAAAAATACTCTCTTTTAATTCTGTTATATGTCTTGGAGACGCCTTTGTGTCCTCCTATAGGGGACTTGTGCATCTCGTACAAAATGGAATCTCGTTTTTCAGTTGGCACGTAGCGTAGTGTCCCTAAGCAGATGATTACTCTTGTTTCACTGGACTTGAATGTTTCTTTTATTATGTTCAAGACGTCAGCCCATATTAGGCGCTCGCACAGTAGGAGAAAAGCCCAAAAACCTGGCCAAAACCTCAAATGACCTTTGACGGGAATGACAATTGGCTTACAGGGGTTTTCAAGGTCGCTGATTACGAATCTGAAAGCCAAATTATCGTAAACAAAATGGCCGATCCAATATGGCTGACATGAATGTTAAAAAGTTGCCAGATGTCGACAAAAATTGGTATTTACGGGTTTTCAAGGTCGCTGATTACGAATCCGCAAGCCAAATTATCGTAAAAAAAATGGCCGATCCAATATGGCCGACATGAACGTTAAAAAGTTACCAGATGTTGACAAAAATTGGTATATACGGGTTTTCAAGGTCGCTGATTACCAATCCGATATCTATTGTTTATAACTTGCAACAAAGAGCTTACAGCAAATTGTTATAAACAAAATGGCCGAGTATCCTGCTAAATAGATAAATTAATATATTTAAAAAAAAATCATCATAATAAAATAAACGTGAACAGTGTATTCTACGCAATTATTATTTTTATTTCCAAAATACATACGGAACGTTTCAAAAATAGAAAATTTTATTCTTAATCAAAATCGTAATCGGAGTCGGAGTCGGAGTCAGAATCATTATCCGAGTTTGTATCTATTACAACTCCCGGCACGGCTTCAATCTCGGCGCAAAATTCGTCTGCTGCAGCAGTCACTTTAGGAGCGATCAACATCGCTACAGCTTCCGGCGACAAACTCTTCAGCTTCTTCTGTGGTAGTCTTCTGACACTCGAAATGTACGGATCAGAAGTAACTAAGAGCCGATGAAAAACATCTTCCATAGTTTTAACCCTGGAACTTTTTCGCGCAAAATCTTCTCGATATCGTTTGATGTATTTGTTTCGAGCTTCCTGAGCATCTTCGGATAATTGGCCGATTGGTAATAGAGCATGAGTTATTATCACTGGACCATGAATTAATAGTTTGTGCACCGAAGTAGGCATGGAGTACCAAGGGTATAATGCAACGGTCTTTCTTGCCGTTTCAATAGCATACTGTTCAAATCTTTCACAGTTTATCTCGTGGCCACACGATATAACTTGTAGGATTACGTACAAGCGTTTAATAACTTCTTCGTTGACCCCCGTTATCGCAGCGGAAACCGTCGAATTTTCAAAGAATCGCCGAGCTGTGTTGCCATCATTGCTGCTGCCGTATCCAGGCTTTGGGCGATCGATATTTAGACCCAATTGCTTCTTGAATCCTTCTTGAATGGCCCTCTTGCGTTCCTGGGTAATTTTTTTTTCTTCGGCACTTCGAGCTTGCCATTTTTTAATGCCGAGTTTGTAAGACACGTGTAAGCAATACTCGAAGCACCGTATCCACGCATGCAGCGTCGACAATCCGAACTTCAAATTTGTTTCATTGATTTCCCTTTGCAATACAGTGTCGATGGCATTAAAATCTTTGCTGGTTGCTCCACGCAAATAGCACCGTTGAGCAGATTTCGTCAATGATACAGCGTTGCAAACTTTACCATCTATCATGGTGAACAACAACTTGTACATTACGGAGATTTCTTTTCCATCTATTACACTTTCGAATGGACGAAGTGACTTTATTTGTTCTTCAACAATTTGGACTTCATTAAGTGTTGACTCTGTGTCTTCGCGTAGAAACAGTAGTCTAAGCGGTCTACAAAATCATGGAGACGAGGGTCTGGGGTTCTTCCAAACAACTATTTCTTCCTTCGATTGTTGATCATAACACACGAGTTGTAACGGCACGACTGAAGTAAAGAATACATGCGCATCAGATTTGCTGTCATCACTGAACGTCTGCTTATATTCACTTTGCCCAGAACTTCCATCGCAACCCCACTTGCAAATCAAGTCCATTTTACGAACATTATCTGGAGTCAATCTTTGAATGAGTACATTTTGGACGAGTAAAATACGTTCAACTGTATGATCTAATAGTGCCTGTAGTTGGACTTCTGCACTACTCTCTGTAATCCTGATTGCATCACGTGGTGGATAACAACGCTTTTTTGCTTTCATCACTTTTTCGTAAGACGGATATAGCTTACAGTTATTTTCCTTCCCTAATCTTCTCATTCCCTGGTAAGTACTCTTGGAGAATTTATACTCTTCGGATAAAGTAATTTCATCCGTTGCTGAGTAAGCTTTACGATACTTGGAAGCTCTTAAAGGACTCGTCATTGTTACGTTCTTAATAACTTTTGCGGCGTCGGATTGTCCTGAAGAGCGAAGGCTCATCTGAGTAGCGTATGCTAACTCGACCGAGTTGAACGATGTACGAATATCTTGGGTCTTTCTTCGTTTAGATCTTTCACTGGACATTGTAAACTCAAGGGACGGGCGGCCGCCCGTATTACCCGGGCTTGTTACTACAGTGTCTGTAGGTGCGGCAAAACATACCTGCTTGCTAAGCCATTCACCGTTATTCTTGAAAAATACACAGGATTTTCTGTGAGATTGTTGCCACCTCGTTCTCATTTGATTGAAGAGTATCGAAAAAGTCTGTTTCGAGTCCTCAGGCACTACAACTGTACGTCCGGTGTCCTTGGAAATTTTTTCTACCATAAATTCGATCAAGGAAGCGAATTTATCGGATAAATGCTCGCTGATTATCAGAAATACTTCTTTCCTTGTCAGCACCAATTCTTTGTAACCGGATCCTGTAATAAAGACATAAAATTGTAGAAGATTGGTGTTAAAGGAAAAGATAAAATTTTCAATTAATACAAAAACTTGAACAATGTACATTATTTTACCAAATAAATAACCGCAATAATTGAAATAATTAAAAAAAAATTAGACAGAAAATATTGACATGGATTTGGCTAAAAGAAAGCTTTGCTTACTATATAATATATATATATTCAAATATTTTATTTGAATGTTATAACATTTCATTCATATTTAAGAAATTTTTATGTGGTTGATTTTAATATGTATATATATATATGCATACGTATATATCATAATTAAATCACAGAAAATTTATATATATATATATATACACATACATATATATTAAAATAATTTATTTCAAGCGTATAACAGCCGTCTTGTCCGTTATGATGCTACTTCACCCATTCTCAGGTAGAGGCGCAGAGGCTGCTCAATAGTGCCGCGTGCACGCTCGGCTACCGCACGATGCGAAAAAAATCATAACGGACAAGACGCACGTTTTCCGCAGGTAACTCTTGTAAATTTCGAAAGCTTATACATTAAACTAAAGGCCGAGACTAGGAGCTTTGCAAAATGTGACAAAATATATAACTTTTCGGACCGTTGAAAATATAAGTTTTCAAAATTATTCAATTTTATTTATGCCGAAGGCTATACTACATTTCAATCATTTATACATAAACTTTAGATTCAACCGATGTAAAAACATGTTCTACATACCTCCAGAAGTCGTATCCATGTTGCAGAATTGAAATTAAACCCGTCACTTTAAAGTTATGGGTTTTTGAAGTCAGCGTTATTTTCGTCTGTTCAGCGCGTGACACGTACACTCTTCACGAACACTAACTGCCAACTGACGCTGCGGCGCAGGTATACACTTAAAGGGCTTTCCCTTCCACAATAGAATGCAGTTACTAGTCCTCTACCTGAATGACTACTCAACTGACCCTATTTCGAAAATTTATTTTTTGGGGTTTTGGCCAGGTTTTTGGGCTTTTCTCCTACTGTGGCTCGACATGGTTACTGTGGCAAATACTCACTGATTGGAGCTTGAGATTTTCGCAAAGATCTTTTAATTCCCTTACGCTTTCTTTAATATTTTCTGATACGAAGGATAATGAACCAGAATACTCGCCTTTGATGACTAGGGCAATGTGATATTTTTTTCCAACCTGTTTACTGTAGGCACGACCTTCTGTTAAATTCTTCCAGAGGGGAAGTTTATTTACTTCAAATAATTTTTGCGATGCAGAGTCGCAAGGTTTTCCAATTGAGTCGAATAAATATACCAAATTATCGTTTCGATAGTGAAATAATTCTTTGGTTGTTACGCAATTTGCGATTTTAAATTCAGAGGTTCTATCTTCCCGGAGTGGGATTTCTTCGCTTCAGAGGATATTGAGGCATTGGTGGAATCGGAATCTAGGTCAGTGGAGCTTTTGAAGTTGGGAATTTGAGGTGCTTTGCGCAGGTTAGGCCTCTCAGCTGATCCGGGGTCAGTGCCCTTTCGGGGTCGCCTAACACGCGCGGGCCTTGTTATCTCGGCTTCTGTTTCCTCGCTGCTACTCTCCTCGTAGTTTATGGCCCTACGATTTCGGAGCGCATGGCGCCGGGACTTGGAGCGCACGTCTATCCCCTTAGAGGCAGGTACGTCAACCTTTCCCGATGCGTCGTTGACGAGGTTTTCCTTGACCTGTTGTTTTGTTTTCTTTAACACCTGAGCTGCATCGTTTTTCGCTTGCAAGCGGGTGACGACATGTATTTCTTCTATTTTTGGAATTTCGTGGATTTCTGCCTGGGTTGTAAAGCTTGTGGGTCCTTCGTTTTCGCTAACACTATTCTCTCCTAATTCGCGGAGTACATCTTGTACTATTTTATCTAGATTTTCATCGTTCTCCTGTTCGCGATAAGGGATGGCTTTGACATCCTCGAATTTTTCAATTGGGTTACACGATAAGGCGTCGGCGTTTGAATTTAATTTCCCTGGCTTGTACACGACGTCGTAGTCGTATTCCGAAAGTTTAAGTCGCCATTTCAGGACGCGTGCGTTCGCGTCTTTGGCTATTTTAAACCAGACCAGGGGTTTATGATCGGTCACAAGCGTGAATTTCCTACCGTAAATATAAGGCCTAAACGCTTTAACGCTGTGAATAATTGCCGTTGCCTCTTTTTCATATGTGTCGTACCGAAGGGCTGCCCCGCGTAGTACGCACGATGTATAAGCGATCGGTTTATCTTTCCCTATTTCACCTTGTGATAATACTCCGCCTAAGGCGTAGCCGGAAGCATCCGTTGTTATTATGAACGGTTTTTCAAAGTCTGGGTACTGCAAGATGGGAGCTTCACAGAGTTTATCCTTGAGTATTTCGAAAGCCTTTTGTGTTTCTTCGGTCCATTCGAAATCGACCTTATCTTCTAAAAGTCGCGTCAATGGTTTCGCGATCTTCGAAAAATCTTTAATGAACCTACGGTAGTAACCTGTTAGGCCTAAAAATTGCCGAATATTTTTAACACTTTTGGGAACTGGGAATTCCCTTGCCGTTGACAATTTATTGGGATCCGGTCTTAACCCGTCCTTCCCGATTATATGCCCTAAGTAATTAACTTCTGGCCTGAGAAATTCACATTTGTCCGGTTGCAATTGTAGATTGGCTTTACGCAACCTGTCCATCAGTTCCTCGATTTTTTTGCCGTGCTCCTCTAAATCCTTGGCGTAAATGACGATGTCGTCGAGATAAACGAAGAGGGACACTCCTTGGAGTCCACTCAACACGACGTCCATCAAGCGCTGGAAAGTCGCCGGGGCATTTTTCAGCCCAAAAGGCGTTCTCGAAAATTCATAGTGCCCATACGGAGTAGAGAAAGCAGTTTTCGGCTTATCTTCGGGATTCATTTCTATCTGATGGAATCCGGACGCTAGATCGAATACGGAGAAATAATTCGCGCTGCCTAATTGATCCAGAATGTCTGTGATGTTAGGCAACGGATAAGAATCACCGATTGTCTTTTCGTTAAGGGCCCGAAAATCAATTACCATTCTCCAACGCTTATTGCCATTGGAGTCGGGTTTCTTTGGTACGATCCAAACAGGACTGTTGTTTGGGGATTGAGAATGGTTGATAATCCTCCAGTCCAGTAGCTCGTCTACCTGACGCTGGACTTCGCCCTTAAGAGCTTGAGGAAACCTATATTGTTTTGTATTGATCGGGAGGTCATCGACCGTGGGGATCTTATGTCGCAGCACGGATGTAGACTCCAGAGGTTCGCCTTTTATGTGAAACCTATCTGGGTATTTCTCGATAATTTTTTCTACATGGTCTAGCTCATCTTTGGCTAGATGATCGAGTCGCAGGAGCCCTCTTATTGTCTCCGTGCGCTCCGACAGATTTTTTATATTACGCGATCTTGGGTCAGACATAGAAACACAATTTACCGTTTGAATTTCTCTCAGATTTGAATTTTTATTCATTTTCGATTTTGAATTTTCTTCGTTCATTGGCTTTTCTTTTATTTTTACTCTCGATTTTCCAATTTTATTCGATTTTGATTCTCGGCCCGATATTTTATTATTATTTTTATTTGATTGATTGATCTCAGTTCCAGTTCTTTCCTCGCTACCGTAAATTTTTCTAAATTTTCCTTGATCATCGCTCTCTATGGGGCGATGCCAGGTTTTTAATTCGACATTTCTCGTCGATTTTTTTAAAATTGGCCTCTATTGGACCCTGGATATACGCGATTGTCTTGCAATCGTCGCTTGAAATAGAAGAGTCACGAGGGATCGAACTGGAGTTAAAAATTGTCATGCAATCTTGATTTGTTTTATTTTCTGCTAAGTCTCCGATCGTGTCGAATTCTTGCAGTGTTACGACTGGCACGATCAGTCGTATGGCATCATTCGTGGTATTGTAAACCTTCAAATGAGCCTTACCGCGGATGTTTGTTACCAGACAGTCGCCGGCATATACACCATTGCGGATTTTTAAAGGCGAGAGATAACCCTCCTTTATCGTGTTATCCTCCACTTTTACGTGGAAGGAAGTTTCCGAACGCGCGGGGATTTCTATCACCTCGTCGGGTTCGCCTGATTTTTCAAATGGCCGAGATCTTGTTCCGAATTCAAAACGTTCTGTTTCATAATTAATTTTTGCTTTAGTTTCAAAAAAGAAATTCGACCCTAATAATCCAGGATAGGGAAGCGGTATCGAATCTGGAATTATATGGAATAGGGCATTAAACCCGAATACTTGAATTATTACGCTCCCTAACGCGTACACCGGTAGCTCTGATATACCTTTTAATTTTATAATGTCTGATTCATCGATACCGACCATATTTCTTGTGTATACTTTCTTTATGAGGTTGGGAATAGCTCCGGTGTCTAATAGCATTATCGTGCAACCCTTTTCCGGTAGCACTCCGATACACACCGAGGGTAGCTCATTGAAATTTTCCGCGTTTATTGTATAGGTCGGGTATCGTTGGCTTGAGCCTCTTCCATGGCCATGTTTGCCGGACGCGTGGGGGTCGGGGTACCGCTCGGCGCGTCCGTCCGAGGGGTAATCTTCCCGTTTCCCGACTGATGTTGGGACTTATTATATTCAAGTATGCGGCAATTTTCTAATGTATGGGCGAATTTTTTGCAATATCGGCAAGTCGGTGTATCATTTTGCGGCTTGTTATTCGGAATTTTGAAGCATTTGTCCGCAGTGTGCCCGCGATTATGGCAGTATTGGCACTGAGGAATAGATGAGGGGCGAGGACGATCACTCGAAAAATACTGTGGCTCTTTACGCGAGGTACACTCGCTAGCCGAGTGCCCTGGTTTTTTACACAATTGGTAAGTAATTTTGTAGGACCTTTGACTGTGGAAACATTTGTCCGCGGAGTGACCTATTTTTTTACAAATTTGGCACGTGACGGGCCCGTGATCGTTAGCAGATTTTCGACATTCGTTGGCACTGTGGCCATGGATTTTACAAATTTGGCAAATTACCGTCACAAATCGACAAACTTCGGTCGGGTGATTATCCTTTTTGCAAATGTTGCATATCCTCACAGGTCTAGTTGGAATAGCTCTTTCAGCTTTGGTGGAACGCGATTCCAATTCCCTTCGAGCCTTGAGATCGCGTTCGATTCTAACCGCGTGATCGATGGCGGTGGGCATGTCTACGCACGGTGGGAGTCGGTGTTCGATCTCCTCTTTTAATCCGCGTTTAAAACTTGTGAGAAAATATTCATCCATTTGTCTCCTAAATAGTTGGTCCTCTTCCCCATTGTTAGCTAGTTTTCTTGCTTCTAATATTTCTCTTGCCTTTTTCCTAATTCTCGCGGCAAATTCCATAACGCTGTCGCCGCTTGCCTGGTAGATATTGCTGACTTCTCCCAACAGCTGAATCTCGGATTTGTTTGGCGCGTATATTTTTTTTAGAAAATCTACGAGGTCTTTTACTGTCTCGAATTTAATTCCATGTATACTTTCTCTGGCTAGATCTTTCAATTTGTTCCTCAATCATTTTACTAAATACTTCTCTGATTCGGCTGGAAGCATATCTTTAGCATTTTCACAACCGGTCGTAAATTCTGAGAACGGGATATTTTTCCCGTCAAATTCCGGAACAACGCTGACGGCTTCCTTCAAAGATATTAATTGATTCGTTCCTAGAGCCATATTGTTTGAATTATCTGGATTTCCCTTCGTTGGTAATGCTAATTTTTTTTAGAAAATCTACGAGGTCTTTTACTGTCTCGAATTTAATTCCATGTATACTTTCTCTGGCTAGATCTTTCAATTTGTTCCTCAATAATTTTACTAAATACTTCTCTGATTCGGCTGGAAGCATATCTTTAGCATTTTCACAACCGGTCGTAAATTCTGAGAAAGGGATATTTTTCCCGTCAAATTCCGGAACAACGCTGACGGCTTCCTTCAAAGATATTAATTGATTCGTTCCTAGAGCCATATTGTTTGAATTATCTGGATTTCCCTTCGTTGGTAATGCTAATTTTTTGATGGGTCTTTTAGGAGCTTCGAGGCCAGATAATAAATTAGCGTTTGGTCTTCTCAATGCGTACCCTGTACTACGGGATTGACCTGGTTCGTCTGTTTCTGAATGCGGTAAATCCTCAGTAATGTTTAAATCGAGATTCCTTATCCATTAAGGCAATTTGCATCAGCACATACCCCTTTTACAATCCCGGACGAGCCCCCCAAAATTATATGTCACGTCCTGAGGGGACGTGGGCATATGTTTTATCGCGGTTCCCTCTTTTTAGCCTACGCCTAGCGCAATAGCTCGGGATGACGGTGAAAAAGGGAAAGGTGCATGCAAAGATGGGAGTGACGCAGTGACTCGATTAAGAAATGAATTGATCTATACAAATAATTAACAATTTGGGATTTATTGAAATTAACCAATTTAGTTAATTCCGTCAACACGAAAATACATAGAGGTTCGCTTACATTTATGATGCGCCGTGGATACGATAATCGGATTACAGCGGTTGGGTTCGGGCCTCCGCAGACAGGTCGGATCCCTCGGTTGCGCACGCTCCGTGACAATGTTGAAATTACACGTTGATACAAATTTTCACACATGCGAGTTTCACACGTACACATTCAACGAAGACAGTTAAATGATTTCTTACAGTTCGCGGTTTTATGAGGAACAATTTCGAAGTTCAAGTTTCGCGTTTTTATGAGGAATAATTTCAAGGTTCAAGTTTCGCGTTTTTATGAGGAACAATTTCAAAGTTCAAGTTTTGCGTTTGCTGTCAGGAGACAGATGTTCTACTTATTCCGATGAAAGTTGTTGGGAGACTGGATCTGAACGAGTGGTGATGGAACACTGACTCCAAGATTTTTCTATCCTATCTTGTAGGATATTTTGGATGCTGGGATGGTGGGAGAAGTTTCTCGAAAAGTGCATTTTCGTCATGCGTTAATTTTTCGATTGGTGGAAAGGATGTAGGAAATTTCCGAGTGCATATGATGGGTCGAGTTGGAAGGGGCAATATTTTTGGAGACTATGATTGGGCGTAGACTATGATTCGTGATTTCCATCTCGATTCTCGGAAACTAGTCCGCGTCTCGTTATCTGGAGCGTTGGAAAAATATAGGGAGGAAAAAGGGCCTTGGTCGCGTCGCCGCGCTTGCCTCACGATAGGCATTGTTGACCCAGGTGTGAGGCGCATAGGGAATACCAGCGTAGTTTTATTGCCGGATTTTCTTTTGGAAAATGTATATTTTTGTAGAGTAAGGATTTGGATATTTTCGTGTGTCTTCGTGTGTTGTACGTTCTTACGGCTGAGGATTTTATCATCAACTGCGTTTGACAGTTGCGTGTAGATATGGTCAAGATCGACTGTGCTCTCGTGTGGGAAATTATGTGACGCTCGCTTCTTATCGATATATTTCATTTCGGCTGTGTTACGCCTAATTCTAAAGAAAATATAAGAACCCGTTGAAAAATGAGAATGCCGTTATCGTGTGTATTGGTTTTCGTAGTTTTCCACGATTTCCATGTGGAATCGGGTAAGCCCGCGTTTTCGCCGGAGTGAAATAAAATAGGAGAGGAAAAATAAATAGATAGCGCTTTTTCTCGCGACGTTACAAAGGTGTAGACTGACCACTTGATATGGTGAGGATACATTCGGTGATAGTATAGGTGTGATAGCCAACAACTCGGTGAGTGTAGTTATGTATACACGGCAATAGCAGATCCTAACAGTGTAGACGGCAATTTGCGCATGCGCCGTGAGGACGTCGTGCTGTGGACGATCACTTTTGGGACAGCTCACGAAATGAAAACCCATAAAACGATGGTGGATGTCCAATAGCTTAATGCAGTGCTTCGAATATCAGTGCAGGCGTCGAGCATTAGGGTGCGTGCTCAATGAGAGAGAGAGAGAGACAGAGAGAGAGAGAGAGAGAGAGAGAGATTGATTGATTGATTGATTGGTTTTATTATGCCCTAGTGTCGCACTTGTGGGCAAACATAAAATTACAGTATGAAATAATAATACTAATAGAAATAAAATCATAATAAAAGTCGCGATACAACAAAAACAATAACAAAAAACAGAAAATACGAGAAGCGATACAATAATACTTGTGAAAATAATGTTCAAATTAAAAATAAAAATACAAATAATACAGTAATAATGAAAATAATAACAATAATAACAATGATAATGCTGCTGCTAATAATAATAATAATGCTAATAATAATAACAACAATATAATAATAATAATAACAATAATAATAAGAATAATCATAGTAAAATAATAATCAATTTGTTCATAGATCATGCTCAAGCAGGTAGGCGAAGAGTTTCTCTTTAAACGCAAACAACGAGGTCGCCGTAACAATCGTTTGCGGCAAAGAATTCCAGAAATATACTCCCGTTACATAAAAAGAATTTTTGTAAGTGGAGGTTCGACAGTGAGGGATGACAAAGTTTGTTTTGATGAGCGAATTTCGCGTTCTGAGCGCCGTTGAAGGAGCAACAGCTGGCCTCTCAAATAATTTGCGAAGATAAGCAGGGGCTTGGCCATGAAAAATCTTATAAACAAGTAAACCTAGAAAATATTTTCTTCTCGCACTGATCCTAAGCCATCCAAGTCTCCTTCGGAACGGTGTTACATGCTCATCCCGACGCAAGTCGAATACAAATCTTATGCAATTATTTAGTAGCCGCTCCAACACCTGATTCAATTCTGTAGTAATATCGGTTAGGACCACGCAGCAATAATCAAATAGCGGAAAGATAAGCGAAACAACAAGCTTGGCACGCAATTCACGAGAGAGGACACTTCTTCTAAATTTAAGTTTGTGCAAGGAATAGTTTATTTTTTGTGATATTGAGGATATTTGAGAGCGCCATGATAGTTTCGATTCGAACATTACGCCTAGATTTCTGACTTTATCTACATATGGCAGAGACGTGGTCTGTACCATGATAGGTGGGAGAGTGGAGATGTCAATATCATTTATGAAACGACCACTGTCTAGAATTAGAACTTTAGACTTTGCAAGGTTGAGTTTGAGTCCATTTGCAACCGAAAAATCATAAATAGCCTTGACATCTTCAGCTACCTTCAAAACATTAAGATGAAGCCGCGCTGGCAAACAGCTGTGATAAATTTGCGTGTCGTCAGCAAATACAAGGTGTTTACAGTGCTTAAGGTTTAGTGCAATATCATTAATGTACAGCGAAAACAATAGAGGACCAAGGACAGAGCCTTGAGGTACACCAGAGAAAGTCGGGTTCCATTCCGAAAGCCGACCATGTTCGTCACGGATCGATTGTGACCGGTTCGATAAGTAAGCCCTCAGCCAGTGCAAGACTTTGTCGGCAAATCCTAATCGACGAAGTTTAGAAATAAGGAGAGTGTGAGGTACAGTGTCGAAAGCCTTTGAGAAATCAAACAACACTAAGACAGTGATGAGTCTGTCATCAACTCCCTTTCTTATATCGGGACAGAGTCTCAACAAAGCCGTTTCAGTACTAAAACCCACTCGATAAGCAGACTGTCTCTTGTCAAGGATGTCATTCTCGGTCAAGTATTTAGTGAGTTGAGCATGAAAACTATTATTTTCTCAAAAATTTTGGAAAGCTCGCATAAGTTGGCGATGGGTCTTGCGTCGCTAGGAGAGGAAGGCGGATTAACTTTGAGTAACGGCCTTATGCAAGCCCGTCTCCATGAGAGTGGAAAATAATCGTGTACAAGACAGTTGTTAAAAAGCGAGGTTATGAAAGGCGAGATGCAAGTTGATGCAATTTTGAGACTAAAAGACGACACACCATCAGGTCCGCTGGAATGAGACGAAGATAACTATTTATTTAAGAGTGTTTCGATGCATTCAACCGAAACGGAAGTGAAGGTGAAAATCGAAGAGCTAGGTGTTATATTTAGCAGATTTTGAGCAAATTTAAGTTGATCAATGTTAGGTGTGGTGTTAGAGACTTTAACAAACGCATTGTTGAGCTCGTCTGCCATGAAGTAATTTAGGGGAGTCATTGTTTTATTTCTCACTAGGCCAAGAACCGATAGTTCTTTCCATAGACGTTTAGGATCAGTAATGTTAGACAAACGATTTGAGTAATAATTATTCTCTGCTTCGCGTAGCTTTGAAGTGAGTTCATTTCGATATCGTCTATAGATCGCTATTCCCAAGATGCTGCCAGATCGCTTTGCTTGCTT
>OZ023321.1:38588573-38626611 GCA_964007375.1 Ophion obscuratus
AGCGCAATTACAGTTTGTCGAGTTGAAGTGATATGAACATCCATCGAGGTGTATGCAACTTTTGTCTCGAAGAGCAGTCTGAAAGTTCTACACTAACGATGCATCCTCCACCACTATTCTTCCATTCTTTTTTTTCTCCGATCCCTTCACATAGATTGTTCGAGCATTTTGCAAAATGCGTCAAATTATTTCAGATGCTGCTTGGTGGGTGGGGTGGGGAATTGATGTTCTCGAACGTTATATGATGACATCATCACCCATCGTAGATTCTGCTCGATGTCAGTAATATAGGGTTGGTAGTAAAGGATTGATAATGTAGAACACTGAGTGCAGTTACAAATTCTATAACTTAATCCTTTTTTCCCCAGAACTGCGACTGTAATTTAAAGAGAGTTAATCAACGCTTGTTAATAAATTTCAGGATCTTTCATTGCAAATTTCGCATTTCACGTTTTCGATGACCTGCGAACTGCGCAGTTTTTTAGCTGTAATTCGATACTCAAAGGGAGCCACGATTCGAATATTGCATCATAATTCTACGAATCGTTCATATCACATCTAGGACAAAATATTGGGTTGGTGCAAAAATCTTGCAACACTTTTTTTTCAATTAAAATATTTTTCCTAATAACGAAGTTCGAGAACATTCGAGAATAGGAAATACAAGAATGGTCTAGAACCTTCCATGCCGCAGGATATATAAGCGAGTCAGTTATTCCGTGGAGTCGGTATGAGCAAAGATGGATTAACGTGCACTTCGAGCAATCGCATATTACGAATTCTTGCAAGGACATTCTGCAAGAGCCGCAGCCCGTAATATCTGCAGTGTGTTGAAGGCTAATGTAGTTAATTATTTAACGGTCTCCCGTTGATATCAGCGTTTTCATTCTGGCGGTACATGTTTTGAAGACAAACCTAGGTCCGGCAGGGAATCGATTGTGGACGATGAAGAACTGCAAGCACTTATAAAGGCAAAGCCTAATATGTCGTCACGAGAATTAGCCAACAAACTCAACTTCAGTCATCCTACGATCCTTCGACATTTACAAGAAATGGGATATAGGAAAGTTGTTTCGTCTTGGATACCGCATAATCTCAGCGAATCAAACAAAGCAACACGCATGTCCATCTGTCTTTCACTCCTGCATCGTCTGCAAAGAAAGGATTTTCTTCAAGAAATAATCACTGGGGATGAAAGCTGGGTGTTGTATGTTAATCACACGCGCAAGCGTCAGTGGCTGCCGAAAGGGGAAAAACCAGAACCGACCCCTAAACGGCCCCGTGAAATGAAGAAAGTTTTACTCTGTTGGTGGGATTCTGAGGGCATGCTCTATTACGAATTTCTGCCAACCAATACCACAATACAGGCAGAGATTTATTCTGCACAACTGCAAAAGGGGGCTAAAATTATGAAACAGAAAAGGCGTAAACGTCTTCAAGTTCGGCTTCTCCATGACAATGCTCGACCCCACGTCGCTATGATGACACAAGAAACTATTTCGCAGCTAAGATGGGAAGTTCTACCACACCCACCGTGTTCACCAGACTTAGCACCTACCGACTATTACCTGTTTCGGGCTTTGAAGGACTATTTACGGGATAAAAATGTTGATCATCTGTCGGATCTCAAAAATACATTGGACGACCTTCTTAATTCATGACCAAAAGAATTCTGGTCTGCAGGCGTGCAAAGTCTACCAGAGCATTGGGCAAGAGTTGTAGATGCAGAGGGAGCCTACGTTACTGAATAATCGCTTATTGTTAAAATAAAAAAAAAATTTCTTACTCGTGTTGTGTGTTGCAAGATTTTTGTACCAACCCAATAATTTACCCATGGCGACACGGATATCAGATTGCTTATTGCGCAGCCATTGCATCATAATTCTGGGAATTGTTTATGTCGAGGCCGACGATGAATTCACCCTAAGTAGTATGGCGGCCACTATGGCGACCCCTACTCCTCATCCCCACTCCTACCGCCACTCCTCGGTAGCCGAGGTGGTGGGGGGTGGAGTAGGGATGGTCGTCCTTACCCCCCTCCCCCACCCTCCCCCTCCTCGGTATCCGAGGTGGAGGGGATGTAATGGGGATTTCCCCCCACGCCCCGCGGGGTGTGGAGGGGGATGGCCGGAGTGGAGGGTTCGCCATAGTGGCCCCCCCTTTTTTTGCTTTATTCAAATATGTTCACAAAGTATACATTTTTTTATGATATGTACATGATATCGCTGTTAATTAACCGTTTCAACTGATGGTTTATGAGATTATCGGTGACGCTTGTTCTGGCGCGTGCGAAGAGATCGCCGGGAATACAGGATAGGGCGCGTTGAACGCTTTCCTGAATTTTCGTCTTCCTTTTACGAATCCGTCGTCGTAAACGACGCGCTGTCATGCAGAATATCTCGGCTGCGATTACGCTGACAAGTGTATTTTTACACTTTGTCACGTCCTCGGTGGAACGATGAAGCCATGCCATGTAGTCGTTTATGCGTTCCTCCAATAGCTGCAGCACGACAAAGTTATCTTTTATGAAGGTGAAGAATGGCGCCGCATGGTGTATAGCGTTTGCTCCGTAGTCGTTGCAGTTTTGGATAGTTACGGTGGGCCGGTTGAGAAGTTCACCGTATTCTAAATTGTAACTATCGCAGGAAATCACGGTGTGGACCGTAGGAGTGTTTCCCTCGCCGTTGAAATACGCTGTGATCGTAGAAAGACGTTCGCGAAAATCCAACCACGATGGAGTATTAAGCGTTGTCCAGCCGTTGCTGGCGCATGTGAAGCGCATGACGGGGTGTAATTGATTAGCACCGATAACTTCAATACCTAGCCGCACACTTTTTGTCAAGCAATTGTTGAGATTATGGGATATTTGTAGTAGCAGTGGGCCCTGCTTATAGCAGCCCGATCAGAAGCCTCGCTTGCCATGGCTGCTCTGGGTAGACTGAACCACGCAAGTGAGATGTCATTATCTTTCGCGGGCACTGCAGACGCTGCACTATGCGGCAGGCTTGAATTCCAGACTGTTAAAATCATCCCCGAAGAACTCCATGAGAAGATTATTCTCGCGCGCAGCCGTTACCATCTGCTGGAACAGCGTTTCGTTTTCCAGAACTTTGGTGAATCTGGATGGTAGAAAGCACGTGAACTTCCTGTCCACCTCAATAATGATTCGGGGCCCGAAGCGTGTTTTTACTGCCCGTACATCAGAAATCTTGTAGTCGGTTTTTAACGAAAGCTCCGACAGTTTTTTCGCCGGCAGGAAGTCCGACAGCTTTCCGATCTTGTTGATTTGGGAGAAGTCCATCACTGATATTGAGCTTTTGAATTTCACGGGTTAAAATTTGTAATGCTGTTCTTCTATGGATGAGTGTTTGAAGAGCAGCTAAGTTTTGCAGGAATGCTTCAACGCGTACTTTTAACTCGCACTGTTTCCTCTGCATATGCTTCTGCTATTCCCTCCCGAGAACGACTGATCCTTTATAGCTCTGATATACCCACCCATCATACCCGCAGCTTCCCCTACCACGTTTCGCCAAGAGTCGCGCAAAACAAAATGGCTGATGTCGAAGAGCACCAGACGGAGCCTCTAGCAAAATTGCTGACGATGCCGTTGCTATATGCCGCTGAATAAAGTTCGAGACACAGAGAAATATTTCAAACGTCATCATCATTTTATTGAACGGTTAACGGTTACGGGAGCAGCAGCCCTGTACACAATGTAAACTTTTATGATTGAAGGAATTACTGCCTCCTGCGGGCAGACCCTTATTGAACATTTTACGCGTAGGTTTATTCTGCTTACGGGTAAAGGTCTTGTAGTAATCGTCAACTATTTTATCGTTGCGTGATAGATCATTTGAAAATACGCTTCTAAACTTATGCATACCGAAGCCAGTACACATATAATGAAGAAACATAATGCAATACTGTCCGCAGCACTGCGAATCCGCAGCTTGAAGCTGATCAGTGCTGTATCGGAAGAGTTCACAGTTTCCTCGGAGTCGACGGGGATGCTGCGGGATGATTGGTGGTAGACCGTAGCTGTCGAAGTACCATCCACGTCCGTCACGATCGATGTACATGGCGATCCAGTGGGTGCCGGGCTGTTTATATCGATCAGTATTTGCGACAATAGCCGTTGGTTTTGTCCAAACTTTAGGTATCCGATCTGCGGGGTATACACCAACAGCGTGCTTTTTTATATCACGTAGAGTGTCGAGGATTTGAAGGCTGTTCATAGCAGGACACGTCACAGAGCAAGCCAACCGATAACGCTGTTGTTGTCCTATATTCCCATAGCGACTCGCGACGCTCACTCTGACAGAGCAGTGTTTTAATTCTCGTCACATTATCCAGGGCACACTTATACGATTGATTTTTCCGTATCGCTGCGTGATATGAGCAATGTGTACCGGTCACCCGGAAGATGCTGAAATGAGATATTATCCTCGTCCTCCTCCAAATTTATAATATAGTAACCGGTGAGTTGCGCTAAATAGGATGATTTAGCGGCACCTCGTACATATATCCACGTAGAATCGGTAGCGATTGCCCTCAAAATTCTCTCAATGCAGCGTAATGGTGTATGACCCTCGAACCATTTTACACCGTCATGCTCCCGCGTCGCCCGTTCGTTCGCTCTTTTCACATCCGACGGTAATTGTCTGTATGCGTGAGGTGGAGCGACGATCCAATGATCGTGCCACGATGAATCGATTGATGCAACAGCTACTTCTTTCGGTATAAAGTTGCAGTGCTTATCCATTAAGCCTTGTATGTCTATCGCGAAGCTCATGATGGTTCTGCTGTGAGCGCTCTGCTCGAACTGAAGAGCTCAACCGCTGAAATCTACAATAACTTGCCGGGAAGCATCAATCTCTACGACGTTATCATATTCCGCATACACGACACAATTTACCGTTGAAGTTATCGCCTCGCCGAAGTGTACCTCGAGCCTCACACTACCGTGTTTCACCAAATTCCAATGACTGTTACTGTTCGCCGAAAGATCGGGCGTTAGATCAAACGCAAAAAGACAATAGCCCCAGGGATACGCTGTGCGTGTAATTGAATTACCCTGATTGAGAAAGTGAATGCCAGTCCCTGAGAATAATGTATGATACGCATCCACATATAGATGCGTGTCGTCAAAGTTAGGTTGGAGTGCTTTCGATGGTATCTGCACGCCGTCAGCATATAACGCGAGATAATTAATTTTATAATTCTGAAAGTTAAACGGATTCAATGCGCGGTTACCGTTGAATGCTTTATTATCGACAAACCCTATAATTATGCGCTTCGGCAGTTGGCCCAGTATAACATTGTCCAGGGTATCGCCGTGCACACCTGCATGCATCGATATAGACTCAACCTCGACACGTGTCAAAGGATATTTTGCTGTAGATTCTGATAATGCTCGCGCGTGAGCTAAAAGTATACCAGGGGCAATTTTAGCGCGGCGTACGAGAAGCGATGCCTCGGTAATATGCATGCTGAAATCTTTCGAGGAAGTCATAAGACAGAATGCGTCGCTGGTACGTACAAGACGTAAACGCATCTCCACACCGTTTATAAGAAATCGCTCTTGATTAAAAATATCGCAATGGAGGTGACCGAGGAGATCGATCTCATTGCGTCCATTGAGGACCATTCGACGATTAGCAAGGCCTGCATGAGCTTCTGCTACATCGTCCATTTTACCGGCTGTATCACTGTACCACAGACAACTTGAAAGATGAGAGCTTTTCGCACCCTGCCCATAATTCAATAAGTTTTCAATGTATGCCTTGTATGCATAAGCATTATTGGGCGGAGATACGAGCTTCTGATTGAGAAATACATCGACTTGATTGAACAGCGAATGAACTCTACTCTAATGGTAGGGTCCCACTCTAATGGTAGGGTCGGGTTTCACTGCACTCGAGCGTATTTGGGCACGTATGCTTAGTATGGTATGAGCAAGATCGATGTATTCGTCACCTTGACCAGGTACCACAAATTCTATTGGTGAATCATCCGTCAGAGATGAGATCGGTTTATAGTGCACCCATTGCGTTTCCTCGATGGTTGTTTGAGTCGGCGGTAGAGAGAATAGTTCCAGCTCAGACTTCAAACACTCACACGAATGGGCATGCAAGAACGCCATTTTCACGAGAAGATATCTGATACGGTCCTAGCTCGCGGCTTCTTTTTCTTCTTCAGCGTTCTCTTCTTTTTTTTAACACAGTTCGTACGTTTTTTCTTCACCGCGGCGGTTTTCTTTTTTAGGCCGATACTACGCGCTCTGTAGCTACTGAGTGAATGCGCAAGCTTGTGATTTTTCGAGGCCTTATATCCTGAGCCCTGCATAAGACTATTGAGTTTTTCCTCAGCTTTTCGCTTTAAATTCACACCCGATTCGCGCAAACGCGATTTGAAGGCTTCCCTAGGCTGAATTCCTGCATCCATTATATCGTTCGCCGCATTAAGGCCTGACCGTATGGCCTCTTTACCGACAGCTCGTGCCCTCTGTTTTAAGAGAGGTAAAATGCGACGGAAAAGACCGCCAAGGAAACTGCCAATACCATTACCCCTCTGGTTCGGCGACCCTATGTATACTTGGCTAATTCCCCCGTACCCTGTTCTACCTCCTCCCACTTGTGCGTCAAAGTACGCATCGTAGTAATTCATGTTGCTCTCTTTCTTTTTTTCTCTACCACAATTAAGCTAGACGTTTGAACTGGAGTGTCACGGTTAGCGTTCCACCCTCGAATGGCATCCAATGCCCGAATTCACCTCTTATATCGATATCTATCGTTTGAAAGCTGGTACGTAGAAGAGGTATGTACCGCGGTGGCGAAAAACTTTTGATTTTCACAGAGCCGTAGTTATAATTATTATCAATGTCAAAGGGGACGACTCGTAATAATGGCGCGTGTACATCACCGGTCATGTAGGACTCACAAATATCCGTATAAAAAAACAACATATTGGGTATACCATTCATGAGGCTAGCCGGCTGTGGCGCAATATACTGATTCGTTACCACAAGACCCGCGCTATGAGTGAAGCCTAAAATTTTGTTAACTATGGAGGAACAGTGGAAAGCGTGTTCTAGATTTTTGCACTCAGTGCAGACACGCTCTACCGAGACATAGCCGTTAAAAGTATGCTGGAATTTCAAATGTCCTGCAATACATTGAATTTCGTTAATTACTTCGAGTAGCGTGGATACGCTACGGTATACTCGAGATGGTACGCAAGCACGCTCGTTTTTAAAATCGACATTGGCCTCAACGCCCGGGGTCGCTGCGTTCGTCACTAAACTGATAAAGTTTTTTTCACCTTCAGGCGGCACGTGTAGAACAGTCATGGGTATGTGTATTTCGGCTAAGGAAACGCCCCATTTACCGCGTAAATTTACACTCTGTGGCAAGTGTGTGGTATATTGTGTCGTCCGGTTATTAGGGTAGTACTTCATGCTGCTATTGCTAGGTAGAACTACAAAAAACTCGGTATCACTCATCGCGCCTACTTTTTCTTACCCCACCTTTGGACTCTAGATAACTCGGCTTCGTAAAAAAAGCCGTCAGTCTCCTCGCCGTTGAGATCATGCAGAATGTACACGATAGGTCGGCTACTCACGGATATACGATGTATCTTGAACAGCTCACTGCTCCAGCCGCTCTCGTATCCTTTAGCAAAGGCAGCCTTCGCGCTACTGATGCGGACAATATCACCCGGCTTATATTTAGGAGGCGACCGCTGTACAGGATGCTGTTGTTTGTATCGCCGCATTAGATTATCGCGCGCTTTAGCAGATGTAAGCAACGTCACAGATGCGGGTGTCATTCTAATGCCGCTTTGTATAGTACGATTGTATGCGGAGACTATATTCTGCAAAACGTCGATATAACGTTTTTGGCACGAATACGTGAAGTATAGCCACATTCTTTCTTTCAACGTTCGATTGAAACGCTCTACAACAGCTGCTTTTACGTCAGGGTTGCGGCTCGCCCGAAACTGAATATTATGCTTCTGTAAGAAAGTCTGAAAAACTGACCCTGTAAATTCCCCACCCTTCTTCGATTGTAGGCAAACGGGAGAACGGCCGTTTGTGCTTTTTAGCGAAAGTATACGAGCCAGAGTGTTAGCCACTTTTAAAGCAGCCTTGTCGTACACCGGCTCAACCCACGCGTACCTACTGAGCACATCTATGACCACAAGAAGGTAAGTATAGCCATCGTTATAACTTTTGAGTGAACGAAGGTCTACAAGATCAGCCTCCCAAAGATCGTCAATGTTCTGCACATTGTAGATGCGCCGGGGAAATCGTCGGCGTATCGCTCGATGCTTGGTGAAAGCATCCTGTGCTTCGAGCCACTGTATCGTTTTTTCTGGGGAGATTTTCTTTTTACGACTTACGTGTAACAGTTTAGTAGCACCGGAAAAAGACGCCTCATGTGAAGGATCAAAGTAATTTTTTTCAAGTGTTTTCATACTGATAGTTTGAGAGAGGACCAGGTGAACCGTTTTCTCTTACCACGCCCGCTCTGTGCGGCTAATTTACTGCTCTCACTACCGCTGTAGAACTCGGAATGACTGGTATCGCTAACGTCCTCGTCGTCACCGTCGTCGTCAGCGTCGGTGGTGCTGTTACCGCGGGGCGAGAGTAATGTTGAATTGGCTTGCGTTTCCAACCACAGTTCGTCGTTTCCCACAAACTCGCGAGGTGCCCGTATAGCCCTTAAAAAATTTGCAAAGACTCTACGACCCGCCGGTTTGGCCATCTTTCGCGCACGCATTGCGTCATTCACAAGGTCAACAATGTTTGAATGTTTCATTGTTTCTCCATTGACAGAGACCACACCGGCTGCATTCCAAGAAAAATCTGAGGACGGTGCATCATGTAGTCGTCGCAATAAGAGTTTCGCTTTATTGCGGAATTTCGCAGGTACACTCTCAACGATAATGGAATCGTGCATTCGTGTTTCTGCTACTATTGTTGCTGATCTTTCCACGGGGTGTGTGTCTTTTTTTTTGTTCCTTCACAAGTTCATGATACAATTGTGCTCGTTCGCCATCGACGAAATGTAGATAACGTTATAATACGCTCAAATACGCCAGCCATTTTTCTCGCTCGTCGCCGTACGCATTAGATTTCCAGATTTCGCTCATCTCCATATCAAGGCGATTCAGAGTCGCCGTAATTGTTTTCTCCGCTTGGCTCACCGGTCGTGCCTCACTATCGCTGACACCGCGCTTTTGGGAATCTAGTTGTAATAGGCGCTCCTCGGGCACCAGAACCATTTTCCTGGCATGCTCCATTATTTGGCTATTAGATTTGACAATATGGTACCGCGGATTGGGGCAAGCAGCAGGGGTAAAAATCCACCGCTTTGAATGACAAACTTCTTCTTACTTTTCCAGCAGCCTCTATTCGCGGCTAAGCGCCTGAGAAGGGGCACGTGGCGGCGCAATTTTTTCCGTTGGTTGGCTTTGAGAGGCATATTACCGCGAAGAACGTTTAAAGAGCACTCGCAAATGCAGCGTATTATACGAGAATCCGCTTTCCGCAAAATAGCCTCACGCTGTTCTTTGGTGAGATATTGAAGAGCGTTCAATATCGCACCGCTCTTCTTGCAAAGAGACGATCCGCCGCGTGCCATCACAGGCGTAGAACTGGTAATTCCCCATATGTGTCACTGCTTTTTAATTTCTTTCGCGGTACGTAAACGAAATGGTGAGTATCATCAGTGAAAATACATGTACGGTATCGACAATTATCAGGTGTTGATTGCTTCAGATCTAGCAACAAATAACCGTGCGGTTTAGATGTTGCGTCGTAATAAGCCTCCTGTAGAAATTGTGGATTTTCGGGGCATATTTGACGCGCCAAGTGCTGTATTTGAGCACGATCGCGAGGGTTTTTGAAGATAACGATATAATTAGCATTCAAAGAGATGTCCCGTTGACCATGACCCTGATGAAACAAATTTTGCGTTATAAAAATAACGCTCAAGTTCTTATGATGACTGCCTTTGGTGAATAGATCGACAACGGTATGAGCTTCGCGCGGGGGTCGTTTGAGTAATCGGCAGTCTGGGGTAATCCTTCGCGAAATTCTATAGCATCACCGTACTCCGTATATGCTGTCTGCCACTCGGAATAATAAAATATTATTCTTTCGAAGCGCTCGCTGTGCATATGCGTGATACATTTCAGTAATTTTTTAACAAAATACGTTTTACCGCAACCTGTCGGCCCGCAGATCATAGAAGTCCAGGGATGTTGCCACCTCGTGTCCATCGCGGTAAATGAGGAAATTTAGGCTCAGTGCAATATTAAATAAGATTTTCGGGTTTTACGTAAAAATATATTTACAGTATATTTTACAAATGGCGATAACCGTAGGGAAGCAATCCATATTGTCCATCACGTCTCCGCTTAATGCTCGATGGCTTGCACGTTTTTGTTTCACCTCGTGTGACAACATGGTGAGGTTCTGTACGTCTAATGGCGCCGTATCTCAGTACAACAGGATCCTCTCGCTTACCCACGATGAAGGATCGTACGGACTCATATGCGTTTATTAACGCATTGTTTGCAAAATTAATGTGTGATACCCTTAACTCTTGCAAACCTCACTCTATCTCTAATTTAGGACCGCCGGAAATGAAACTTCTTATGTAACTGCCCTCACCATAGGTGGTTAGTTCGTTAGTTAAATCGCCAAGCAATTGACGTATTGGGGGCTCGTAGGTATCAGGTTGCTCTCTCGTTACATAAATTACGGAGTCGGTATCGCAGTACAACGCAAGTCTTCCCAGTCGTTCCAGGTAACCATAAAGTTTCAAACGCGCTTGTGCCGTGGTGTATGCAGCTATTACAACGTTAGCTATACCGGAGGCCTCACAGGTTTTAATATAATTGACGTAAAGAATTTCATTGTTCACCGGCAGCATACCTGTAATATCGTATTCTGGATTAGTTAATAACTCCATAAGTTTTTTGCGCGTTGATACTACGACTGTTTGCGGCAGATTTTCGCGTTGTCCGAATTTTCCCCAGAACGAATTCAGACATAGTTTGGCGACTGGGCATAGGCCGGGGTTTTTGGTTTTCGACTGACGATTCAAACGAATCCCCTCTGCTTGCTCAAAGCTAGCGATATAACGCTCTTTGGCGGATTCATCGTCCAAACAGTTCTCAGGCCATCCACTCGCCTCTTGCTTGATCTTCAAAAAGGTGTTAATGTACTCGACGAATAAGCCTCCCGTTTGCGTGTCACGATTGAATTGCGTTACTTCGTATTGCCAGATTTCGACAATGTGAAGTATCGTGTAACCGCATGAGACGGCTTTTCGCAATTCATCGACAACCCAGGTACCCTCGAACACACGCTCGTCCGGATCGTCATGCATGCACTCTTCCTCATTCATCATCTTACTGCATGTGCGGCACAGAGAGAACAGCAGTCGCTGATGCATACGCACAGACAAAACAGGATGGTAGAGATCGCGCGGTGGTAGAACGGTACATTTCACAAGGCCTTCGACACGCGCTAGATCGTTAGTGGGTCCTGTCAGCTCTAAGCATTCCCCGCCTATATATACTTTCGGATGTCCGATAGGGTATTTACCAAATTTGCAAATATATGGGTACAGAGAGCAGACGTCTACGTAGCGTATGCGCTCCGTCTCTTTAACATCATAGAGCGTCACCATATTCTCCGTGCGACCACCGAAGAAAGCATCACGAGGATTTAAGGGTTCCGCAGTCGTCAACGGATGATCCCGTATGAGTTCACGAATTTCAGCACTAGTTTCCAAAAGCCTGTCCCACTCGCATTCCCAAATTTCCGTTAACTGATAGCCGCCCGAGCGAATTCTATTAGCTATAGCAAGAGTTCTTTCTAACCGCTCGTCCATTGATATATCACCGCGTTGTTTACAGTCAGTTGTTTACCGCATTGTTTACAGTTTACTATTGAGGGAAAAGCATTGAGGGCAGCCGTGCCAATAGCAGCCATGAAATTGTAATACGTACGCGGTATTGCCTGCTTCATAATAGCCGTCGGCTAGTAAATTTTGAGGTAGTCTAAACTCGCGCGAACGGCCAGCATGTATAATACGCTTTCCGAGAGTATGCTCCATCTATACAAGCCATGAAATAGCCTTTTTTGATTGGGTATGCGCCCACCTATAGCCGCCCAACAGTATAATACCGATCGTATTGTCTTTGAGGAAATTTTTCCGAAAGACCATGAAGCAGGCCAAGGCTATCGTTGTGCTCTCGTCAAACGGACAAACCCGGCCGCTGGCTATAAACATGTCACGAAAAGCCATACACGCGTGTCTCAAGATCGTGACGTCGTCCGCGCAGTAGCTTACGAGTTCCTTCGAAAAGTCAAACACGTAGTCTCTGTCTTTAGACTCGTGATACCAGGCTAAGAATTTTTCACGCTCTGCGGGGCGCATCGTGTCAGGAGAATAATACTCTACGGCTGGTAGGGGACCCACATAATTTTGATTTTCCGGCCTGTTAAACAAATGAGGGAAAACACCTTTAACGATAGCTCCTGTGAGACCGAAGGCTTTAGGAAGCGCACTGGGAGGCATGTGAAAATAGTTTAGACTGTCGAGAAAAACAAGTTTTTCAACGCGCATCGAAAGGATTTTCGTACCGTTCATAATTATACTCGGCAGTTGGACCTTTTTTTCTTCGATTAAATAGCGCAAGATGAACTGCGCGTCAAAGCCACCGGCATTATGAGCAATACAGATAGTACGCGAAAAATGCTCGACACGCTGCATAGCAAGTTCGACCAATTGTCCCACAGGCTGCTGTCGAAGTACATATTGTCGAGAGTCGCAATGCTCACATGGCTCGGTCATCGAATCACGAGTGCAACAATACGTGCAAACTCGTTGAACTACGCACAAGTTGGGCTCGTGTAGAAAAGTATTCACATCGCCTGGCACCTGTGTACATTGCTGAGTCTCAAAATCGTAGAATATAAAAAGTATTTTCCCCGTGTTTTGACCGCCGCGAAAAGGCTTCATAAAGCACATGTGATAATTGGGCCGACCCGCTCTGCATGCTTTACAAAAGGCCACACCGCAAATGTGTTTTCGTCTTTTATCGAGAGGCCTGACAATTTTCAGGCATTCGGGGCACCGCTTGAACGAGGCACACACGCTCTTTGATTTGCGTTTTCTGTACTGTTTAACAATCAAATGATTTTCGAAACATTGCAGCCCGTAAAACTCGCGCGCGCACGCCTCGCATCGAATAGCTGCATTTACTTCGGGATCGCACGGTGGTGACGTCATACAGCGCGGACACTTTTTTTTAAACATCTATGGGCAAAGCTACGGTATTGCCAATTACACGAGGAGCAAAAATCGCGGCTTCCCACGGCACCTCGTAAATGTAATATCGGCTGATAATGATGCGAACGCTCGTAATATAAAATGTGCAGCGTGTGTTCGATTTTGCCAAAAGTATTTGAGACTTGCTGCGAGCCATCGAACAAAGGTGCATTCCTCCTCCCGAGCGTCAAAAATTCATAAACTACTATGGCAATACCGTGCTGCGTGAGATAATTCTGGAAGAGAGCAATCTCACGGACACCGCAGCCGTTTGACGGTACTATAACTCCCGCTGCGTTCGTTAATTCAAGAGCAGCGTTTTTCTGCTATGAGCCATTAGTCTGCCTCATACGTTGCCAGTTTGCGTGTAAACTACCTGAGCGTATTTCACCCCGTTCGGCATACGCGCGCGCCGCCGCCAGGGACCGTGGTAAACAGAGAGTATCGGTATTGCGTATCGTGAGAACGGATTTTTTTGCTACCCCCTCATGTGTTAAGCATTTTCTGCCAGCGCCCTCAATGCCCCTGACGATACTGGCTTTGATTATGCATGCATCGTCAATATTCAATGATGCAGCGCTCTGAGCAACGCTCATTATTAACTGCCAAATATCATCGAACGCCCAATCTCTAACGGGTCGAAACGAGAGCCAAACGGGGCCGTGTGGTAAACTGCTCAATGTAAATGATATACCTATGTAATCGCCAGCCTCGCAAGACGCTGTGATATACGTCAAAAGGTCACGAAACGCTCCTTCCAGCCATGGTAATAAATGGCCACCAGGTGGGGGTTGACGAATGCGTACGGTGATTCTCGGCCTCGTAGTTTAAAACGCTTAAAGTACCAACGAGCCTCCTCGATGATCTCAATACGCGCGCCTGGCGGCTGTACATCGTCTAAGGACTCATCGCGCTGCCGTCTACGGCCGAAACCTACTTGTACGCCTGTAAAAATGAGTAGGAATGCTTAAAATTGCTTAACCATGTCAATAAGTAAGCTCAAAATGTACCTGATGTTATTGCTACTTCTAACCATGGACGTCTACAAAGCGTCTTCATCAAACAGCAGAGATATTGATGCATAACCTGCCGTAAAATATAATAACTCACTCTCTATTTTTGCAAACAAAATCTTTCAAGTTAATATTAGCTTTGCAAAACCGATAATGTATATACCGATGCGAGTAATAAAGCGGGGTTCGTTTACCTGAGTCGTCGCTTGAACTCAAAAGACGATTTAGCCAAGCGTCATCAGCACCATCATCATCACCATGTGCGGTAGATCGTTTTTACCTTGTTGCTGTGGTGAGGCACCTCCAAAAGGCCACATCCATAGCTGGTTGTCCCTACGCTCGTATTCCTCATCAGGGTGTTGCGCGTCGTTGACTATCTCGTGAGCCCATTGCTCCAGCATGATGTTGCCTCTCTCGCTTACAGTCTGATTGGAGTCATCGTCGTCGTCGTCGTCGTTGCCACGCTCGGGGTTATTCTCGTTAAAACGATTACTCAAATCTGCATGTGTTTTATTATTATTAATAATGTCTGATAAAAGCGTATTGTTAATGTATGATAATGGCTTATTACTATTAATACTTACATTCGTTATTGCCGGAAAATATTTCGGACGGATGCTCCACACTGGATGTAGACGGTCGGACAAGGGTCTCAGCGTCGGAAATATCCGCAGATATATCTACCGGACTTAGAATCGGCTGCTGTAGTACCCTTTCTTCTTCTTCAACATCTGATATTGGGGGTAGCTGAAGGTAATCAGGACGTCTATCAACATTCTCCTCAGTGCTGGTTGCGGGGCGTAGATCAGGACCCGTAAGCGATTCAGAGTCTGTGCAATTATTGCGCAAAGGTCCTTCAGTCACGGGATCTAAATGAATAAAGTTGCTTTGACAGAAAAATTGACAATGAAAATAACTGTGAAGCCGGGGGAACAATCGGATTAACATAAAAATGAGAGAAGATGTATAATGTTCGAAACTCTATGTTACCGGTTCTATACCTCGAATTCTGTCAGAACAAGTGAAGTTAATTTGATGAAAGATTTTGCGAGACTGAGATCTGAACGCGATGGAAACTGTTGGAAGACTGATCTGAATGCGGTGGAAACTGTTGGAAGACTTGATCTGAACGCGATGGAAACTGTTGGAAGACTTGATCTGAACGCGGTGGAAACTGTTGGAAGACTTGATCTGAACGCGATGGAAACTGTTGGAAGACTGACTTCAGGAAGGAAGTCTTTCTTGATATAAAAATTAGGAGCGGATAAATTGTGGGAGAAGGAACTTTAAGGTTTAGCGTGATTGGTCGCGATATTCATGATTCGTAGAATTGATCTCGATCATTCCTTACATAGAATTTGCACGCGTGGAAGGCAGGAGACCTTTGTCCCGTGTTTCGGCGAAACAGCGCATGTGATATGGAGTTCGGTATCTGAGACCTAAGCATGCGCATGATCTATGTTATACTGTAGATTATATCGGGTACGCGAAGAGATCGAGCGCTGGCGAGTTCTCGTTTCCTGTCGGCACCATGCTAAATACTTATCAGCCGGGACTTATTTAGGCTAGAGGCAAAGTCTTCTCGTATCGTTCGAATGGTATTCGTATTCCTCGTATTTCTTTCTGAGAGTTTGATATTTAAGTGTTGAAGAAATGCGAGGTTATAACACGAGGCGGTGCGGCTATCGTGTATTAGGTGTACAAATAAGTTTTAGGGCACTTCGATTTTGTATCATAACAGCTATTCTAAATTAATTCAAAGGTCCCGCTCACTTATCATAGATGGCGCTTGATATGTAGTATCGAAACGTAAAGGAGTCATAAACATAACCTATAAATTCTGTAAATTAAACATGCAGACCGATAAGCTATTTATTAGACACTGCATTCGCTATGAATTCCATCAAGGAAAAAGTGTTAGGAAAGCGTGTGAATCGATATGTTCTGTTCTTGGAGACAACATTGTATCTAAAAGTACATGTGAGTATTGGTATAAGCGATTCAAAGAAGGTGATTTCAGGTGATCAGGAACTGCAAGCGTTGCTGGATGAAAACTCTTGTCAGACGGAGAAACAACTTTCGGAACAGCTTGGAGTAACTCAACAAACTGTTTCTTATCGTTTAAAAGCAATGGGTAAGATTCGAAAAGGAACAAAGTGGGTACCACACTTTCTGACTCAAGAACATAAAAACAGCCGTCTTAACATTTGTGTGAGTCTTTACAACAAGCAACATAGAAAGTCTTTCTTGTGGAAAATTGTGACCGGCGATGAAAAGTGGATTTATTTTGATAATCCGAAACGCAAATATCATTGGGTTGACCCCGGCGAGCCGACAACATCCACGCCAAAGCGCAATGTTCATTGTAACAAAGTCATGCTGTACATATGGTGGGATATGAAAAGCGTACTGTATTATGAAGTTCTCAAACCTGGTCAAACAGTTACTACCGATCGCTATTGTCATCAATTGATGCAAGTGAATCAAGAAATTGAGAAGAAACGTCCATTTTCTGGTAAAGGAAAACGTCCAGTAAAACTGCTCCATGACGACGCGCGGCCTCATGTGGGTCAACCGGTCAAGGATACGTTACTAGCGCTTGGATGGGAAGCTGTACCACACCCGGCGTATTCACCAGACTTATCCCCATCCGATTATCACTTATTCCGGAAAATGCAGAACGATTTGTCTAACGTGCGATTCAAAACATTTGAAGAAGTGGAAAAATGGCTCGCTAAATTTCTCACCTCGCAAGACGAAAGTTTCTTTGCGAAAGGCATCCGCGAGTTACCTGAGAGATGGCTGAAGGTCATTCAGTGCGATGGAGATTACTTTGATGAATAACTGTGTTTTACTTCTTTTTTAATAAATCTTGAATTTTTTGAAAACTGTCCTAAAACTTATTTGTACACCTAATATATATCGCTGTTATTTGAATATGCGTGCGGAACGTAAGTACGTTCCTTTGTACGCTGTTATTCGTCTTATTCTTAGATTTATACATTTAATAATAAGCTTAAAAGGGCAAATGAGGATATTGGGAATAACCGAGAGAAGGCACATTCGCTAAGATGTAACACTATCCACAGCTGCTCCTGAGAAATGTATCGAGCGCTGTCTAGATCACTACTGACAGCTTTTGTCAATTGTTCAAATGTTCACATTGTCACGAGCAATGTGTATATCTGTGTTTTATCACACATACATGTAGCACATTCGAAGATAATAGTCTTTTTGAAAATCTCGAGACTTATTTCTCTGAGCGTGTAAACTGATATTTCGCGCAGCTGTATTTTTACTGACTCGCGAGCATTCCTGAAAGTATCTTCATCAACGTCTCCGTCGAGCATTTATTGCCGGAGAAGTTTCATGTTAAAATCATAGTCGAATTCAAATTCAACGTTTTCTAAGGTCCTGCGCTCTCTATTTAAAAAAAGATAGAACGAGTATAAGTATACTATATACAGGTTATCCCTAAGCTGAGATGTTTTCGAGGATGTAGACTGAAATTCGGAATAGGCTGATATAAGTATGTATGGGTTCGGATCAATCTCTAAATTGTTATTCATTTTTAAAAGGATACGGTAGTGAGCGACGCGTTTGCGCGTGTACAGTAGCAAACGGTCCGGTGCCCCGCACGCACGTATGCTCGTGCTTGTCGATGTGCGCGCTCTATAGCAGGTACGAAAATCCGCACAAAGAGGAGGGGCCGAGAATACAGCTCTCCCTTGCGGGGTACTGTGAGGGTGCGTGCGCCCTCACATTAAGGCGTGTGTGTGTGTGTGTGTGTGTGTATGCCAGCAAGCGGCCCAGTGCCACGGACACGTATACTCGTACCCGTCGGTGTGCGCGCTGGTGCGAATATCCGCACAAGGAGGAGAGGCCGAGAATATAGCTTCTCCCTTGCGGGCTGCTACGAGAGCGCGCGCGCGCGCCTGTGTGTGTGTGTGTGTGTGTGTGTGTGTGTGTGTGTGTGTGTGTGTGTGTGTGTCAGCAAGCGGCTCGGTGCCACGATACACGTTTGCTCGCACCCGTCGGTGTGCGCACTCTATAGCAGGTACGAATATCCGCACAAAGAGGAGAGGCCGAGAATACGGCTTCTCCCTTGTGGTTTGCTACGAGGGCGCGTGTGTGTGTGTGTACCAACAAGCGGCCCGATGTCACGCCACACGTATGCTCGTGCCCGTCGGTGTGCGCGCTCTATTAGAGGTACGAATATCCACACAAAGAGGAGAGGCCGAAAATACGGTTTCTCCCATGTGGGCTGCTGCGCAAAAGATTTTGACAGTTATCAGCATAATTCGCAAACTCCTGCGGTGAGTTCACCGGCGGATGAACTCATCGCGGAGCGGAGCTAAACTGCATCGCTTAGCTTGTACACATGCATCTATGCTATCTAAACTCTGTGCTCACCGTCGGATGAGCTCATCGTAGAACGATCGCGCTCACCACCGGATGAGCTCATCGTAGAACGATCGCGCTCACCGTCGGGTGAGCTCATCGTAGAACGATGCATCGGCTACCTCGCACACCTGCAATTATGCTTACCTGTCAAAATCTGCAAAAGATGCCCTTCATACGACAGGCAGCTTCAGTTGCTCTTCAGACACCGTCGCGCGCGTTCCACCAGTCCACGAAAAAAAAATGTATTCCGAGTGCTTCGAGCTCCCTGTGGTGCCGTTCGCGTGCCGCTTTTCCCGCATCGACGGCTTGGCCGTTTATAGGCCTCCGAAGTAACTTTCGTGGTGGCGCCCCGTAACGACTGCCGGTGGCAAAACTTGGATTGGCGCATGGCGGTTAAGTCAAACCGGCACAAACACGAAAGAGCTAGGCTTGAGCAAGCATCATCGATTGGACACCTGATTTAAATGGCGACGGGCATACTGCACTAGCAGACGAAAACCAATCCAAGTTTTGCCAAAACTCGCCGCAAGGGTGCGCCACAAGAGGTACTTCGGAGGCCTATATACGTACAGTGGCGACGGGCGAAACGCATGAATGGTTGCGTGAAGCCCTATACGCATTTTACGTCCAGCGTCGGGCGGGGGTACGCCTCCGTTCGACGATGTTGTGCCGGGAGCGTCGTGTGTGACAATCCCCGCGGGTGGCTGTGACGTGCTCCGCGGAAACATAGTGTCGTGCGACTCCGAGGGATATAGTGAAGTTTTTTTTGTTGACGAGGGGTACAGCGGGTACGTAGACGCGGACTCGCTGTATACCCCCGCGCCCTTTTGCGCGTTTGTCGCGGGCCTCGTCATCCGATGCACGGTTTTGGGGATCGCGCATCTCGAGGCCATCCCCTTCGTCTCGGACCTGCTCGCGGATCTCGTGGAGAACCGCGTCGTTGTGGCTGTGGCCGAAAACGGCACCCCCCTTCCCCCGTGTGCGTATGTACAATGGGCTCGACGTCGCGACGGTTGTAATTGCGGCGTTGAACGACGGGCCCGAACCCGTCGCTTTTTACGACGCGGGGTGGCCCAACGACGGGTTCGACGACTCGTTCGAGCCGGAGGGATGGGAAAACGAGCCGTGACACTCGTGTGCGCGCGCGCGATTGTGTGTGTGTGTGTGTGTGTGTGTGTGTGTGTGTGTGTGTGTGTGTGTGTGTGTGTGTCTGTGTGAGTGCACCCTCGGAGTGCACCGTCACCAGGAGCAGCAACGGCCTCGGTGAGTAATATAGAATTATTTCTAAAAACGATTTTTCATAAAAGGAAAAAAAGGGGGCCACTATGGCGAACCCTCCACTCCGGCCATCCCCCCTCCACACCCCGCGGGGCGTGGGGGGAAATCCCCACTCCATCCCCACTACCTCGGCTACCGAGGGGTGGGGGTAGGAGTGGGGATGAGGAGTGGGGGTCGCCATAGTGGCCCCCATACTACTACCCTATATCAGGTTACACCAAAGAAAGACAAGGATGCAACGTAGTGTTTTATAAACATTGCCTGTGTTTTATAAACATAGTTCGTGATCATTCTTACAACGGCATCGTCCAGAGCAACCTATTGTGTGAGCTTTCGAATATTACCAACAACAACAAAAATGAAGTCGCAGAAGTGAAAATGAATAAGCATCATGGAAGATGCTTAAAAATTATTGGAAAGTACATCCACAGAAGAAGTGGAAACATGGTCCAACTATCAGGCTCGGAATATCAGACTCCTCAATAAAATCCTGAAAACGCCAGGTTTATCGAGTGGTGAACAAACGAGGATTCAAACAACCATCTGCCTGCTGAAATCTCTGACAAGGAACATCCCTCAGGTGTCCGCCGCCGATTTTCTTGAAACTCATATATGTGATAGAGCATCGAAAACTTTGAGACACGTATTTTTTTATCGGCGGAAAAATGGATTTAAGGGGGGAAACCGCCCCTCAAAGAAAGGCGTTTCGAGGGGTGATTTTGCAGTTTCACCCAGAAGCAATCCACCGATCTGAATGAAACAGAAACGAAAATTCTTCTAATGAAAAGCGATGGAAAATCCACTATGAAGATGTCAAGAAAAAATTTAATTAGGGGGCAAACCACCCCTCAATTTGCCTTTTTTCACCCCACACTTAAGAGGGTTGTATGGAAATTAACAAAACAGGTATCATTTTGAAGGGCAATCAAACAACATACACTTCTACTATATCATTAATTATAATAATTTCCAGAATAAGTTATAAGACTCACTTCGTATATTTCGGAACGATGATGTGCCTGTATCAAGCGATAATTTAGCCATATACGTAGTTTTGTGGAGGAATGTATATTTTTCATTATTTTACCGTTTATTTAATTAAACATATTAATGGATCTGAGGGTTTTACAGTAGGTTACAGAACATGGTTTTAATATATTTTGACATATTTCATTTGGGAATCATATCAGCTGATTCAATTAATAGTACTCGTGAAAAGTATCGCAGTCATATGCCGTCAAATCATTTTCTTGTGTGATATACTTTTTTTTCTAGTCTATCAACAATTATGGCTTATAATTCCTGCAATAATGATAATCGTCAAAAAAATGCTTTAAACACAACGACTTTTGCACCATGCACATCTGATAATGGCCAAATTACTGCAATCGGGTATTTCACAATGTGTGTTCGATTTACCAAAACCAAAGGTAATAGGATTTTCAAAATTTTCTGGTTTTTTAAATGAATGGAAATGAAAAAATTTATGTTAGGGGTGGTTTACCTCCTTAAATTTGCTGACCCGCTGAAACGCAAGAACGCGTCAACTTCAATTTTGATACCCCTTTAAAATTATACCTGTTTTATTAATTTTTATACAACCCTCTTAAGCGTGGGGTGAAAAACGGCAAATGGAGGGGCGGTTTACCCCATAATTATATTTCGAATCAACACTCTTGTAGTGGATTTTTCATCGCTTAATATTAGAGGAATTTTCGATTTTGTTTCATTCAGATCGGTGGACTGCTTGTGGGAGAAACTTTGAGGGGTGGTTTCATCCCCTAACACCGTGTTTCTGCCGATACAAAAAAAAACATGTTAGTAGTTTTCAATGCTTTACCACATATATGAGTTTCAACGAAATCGAAAGCGGATACTTTCAATGATGTTTCTCGTCAAAGGGGTAGTTACCCCTTAAGACGAATGTAATAATTTTGAAATATGATAAAACATTTAATTGTAGCTTATAGAAAAATTTAAAATCAGCGGACATACTTTAAACACAGAAAGAACGACCATGATAAATAAATTTATGTTAGGGGTGGTTTACCCCCTTAAATTTGCTATGTCGCCAAAACGCAAAGACCCGTCAACTTTAATTTTAATTGCCCTTCAAAATGATACCTGTTTTATTAATTTGTATACAACCCTCTTAAGTGTGGGGTGAAAAAAGGCAAATTGCGGGGTGGTTTACCCCCTAATTTAATATTTTCATAACATTTTCATAGTGGATTTTTCATCGCTTTTCATTAGAAGAATTTTCGTTTTTGTTTCATTCAGATCGATGGATTGCTTCTGGGTGAAACTGCAAAATCACCCCTCGACTCGCCTTTCTTTGAGGGGCGGTTTCCCCCCTTAAATCCGTTTTGCCGCCGATAAAAAAAAATACGTGTCACAAAGTTTTCGATGCTCTATCACATGTATGAGTTTCAACAAAATCGGAGGCGGACACCAGAGGGATGTTCCTTGTGGGTGAAAAATTTCGGGCTCATCAACGAGCAGGCGGAACCATTGGTGCGTTTCAAAATCGCATACGAACTGGCGCAGTGGTGAATCTCGTCCACAAGGATCTGCGATCGTTCCTGTCTGATGTCAAAGTCACCACTGTCAAGCGGCTCTCAAAGGTGCTCACGAAGGACGGAAATTTGAAGGCGAACGTCACGTTGGCGTGCAAATTTGCCATGATGAAAACCGACGGAGTGATTGAAGAAACGAAATATTTCAGCACACGCCACGAAGCGATTCTCGCATCTACGGATATTGAGAAGTGGTTTGACGAGAATGTGACGGATCCTCCCCTGGTCGACGTGGAAGAGTTTCAAGAACGCGATTCTGGCTGGTCGATGCGTGAAATCATCAACTTGACGGTCAACATCAACCACTAAGTGCCACTGTGTGGAGGCTTCTCAACGTTTGTCGATCTTCCGCAGGATATACGGGGGAAGAAGGCTGTTGTGAATACAAAAAACAAAGATAAGTTCTGTTTCTTGTGGGCTGTGACAGCAGCACTCCATCCGGCAAACGATAACATTGATCGCACAAGTTCTTACCCCTACTTCAAAACAATGCTAAAGTACGACGTTATAAATTTCCAAATTGCATTGAAAGACATTTGTAAATTTCAAAAAATTAACAATTTAACGATTAATGTGTATGGTGTGGTTGGTAGAACAAGTGCAGTAGTTCCGTTATACATAAGCAAAAACAAGTCGGATAGACCTACTATACACGTCCATATGGTGGAGGGGAATATCGGTATGGACGTAGATGTGGTTGACAGTTTCCAACCAGTCTACCACTTTGCTTGGATCCGCAATCTGTCGCGTTTGCTAAGTACCCAAGTAACAAAACGTGATCATCATACCTGGTTTTGTGATAATTACTTGAATCATTTCAAACTTCAAAATTACTTCGAAAATCACAAACATGATTGTATGAGCCTGAACAAAACGAAAATGATTTTACCGAGAGACGGAAACAAAATGTTGAATTTCAAAAATTTTCGGTACAAAGAAGATGAGCCGTTTGTCGTGTACGCAGACCTCGAATGCCTTCTCAAACCAACCGGCGATGAGTGTCAAAAGCACGTCCCACACCGTGCAGCGTATTATTTGCAATGTGCCTTCAACGATTCCCTCTCCCCATTCGCATTGAAACAAGGACCCGATTGTATCGAGTGGTTCATCGACCAATTGCATAAAATCGCAAAAAAAACAGTCGATTCTCATTTGGTCAATATTGTGCCGATGACACAACTCACTTCTGAAGAAAAACAACAATATTATAATGCTATAAAGTGTCATATCTGTGAACAACCGTTTAATGCAACCGATGTGAAACACCGCGATCATTGCCATTTCACAGGTAAATTTCGTGGTGCCGCGCATCAGAGGTGTAATTTGAATTATACGAAATCCCACAGTAAAACTTCTCTCCGTAAACAAGGAGAGATATATTTTATTTACGAAGTACGTTGAAGGTACAAATGTAAATTTACGTTTCATCGGCTCGTTTAGGTTTATAGCAAGTAGTCTCGAAAAACTAGCATCGTACTTGGACAATAGTGATAAATCAATCACACGTAAATATTGTGATAGTGTGGAGGAAGTCCAGTTGCTTACGAGAAAGGGTGTCTTTCCCTACGAGTACGTTGATGATTGGAGAAAACCGAATGAAGAGCAGTTACCATCGAAAGAAGATTTTTATGCAAAATTAACTAATGAAGATATTTCAGAACAAGACTACTAGCATGCCAATAAAGTTTGGCGTACATTTCACATAACCTCATTAGGTTATGTGAAATGTACGTTTATTTAGATTTATTCAGATTTATCGTTAAAAACTGATGTCCTGCTATTGGCGGATATATTTGAGAATTTTCGACGCAACTGCTCTTCGACTTACACGATGGATCCTCTGCAATATTTCACCGCTCCGAGACTTGCTTTTGATGCAATGCTCAATGTACCAGTGTAGAACTTGAGCTTTTCACCGATCCGGAAATGCTTCTATTTGTCGAAAAAGGTATACGAGGTAGCATATCGCAGTGCTCAAACCGACATGCTGAAGCAAACAATAGATACATGGGTAATGATTATGATCCAAGCAAAGAGGAAACGTACTTAATTTACTGTGATGTTAACAATTTATACGGAGCAGCTATGAGCCAATCCCTGCCGGTTAGCTCTTTCGTATGGGAGCACGAGCCGATAGATGTCCGCACAGTTCCTGGCGATTCACCTACAGGGTGATATCCTTGAAGTCGATTTGGAGTATCCTGCGAAACTTTTCGAATCACATCAAGATCTTCCCCTTTGTCCCGATCACTATATACCACCTGACAGTAAAAATTAAAAATTGATGACGACACTTTATCCAAAAAATAAGTATAATATTCATTATATAAATCAAAATCAATATTTGAATCTGGAAATGAAGTTGGAGAAAATTTATAGACTATTAAAGTTTAAACAAGCTCCATGGCTTAGAACATACATTGATCTGAACACTGAATTAAGGAAAAAGTCGAACAATGAGTTTGAAAAAAACTTTTTTAAACTAATGAATAATGCGGTATTTGGAAAAACGATGGAAAATGTGAGAAAACAGAAAGACGTCAAACTCGTGACAAAGTGGGAAGGTAGATACGGTGCGAAAGCTCTCATTGCAAAACCGAACTTCCATAGCTGCACCGTATTTGATAATGATATTGTGATAATTGAAATGAATCGTGTCAAAGTACATTTCAATAAACCCATATACGTTGGATTTCCTATTCTCGATCTCGCAAAAAACACAAAAATCTACGGCTTTCACTATGATTACGAGGGCGGGGTGAAAAGTTTCCGGCCTGACCATGAGATGCCACTAGGTCTAGTTTTGGAGCGACGTCCTACAGTACCATTCCTACCGAGCTTGTATGTACAGTTTCAGCCCAATCGCTACGTTAGTTTGCGTTTGAGAGCACATTGCGCGAGACGCTTCCGTTGTTTTCGTAAAAATGGAAAAATTGGAAAAACGTGCTGTCATCAAATACTTCCATTTGAAAGGTTTTACACCTAAACAAATAAAAGAAGAGATGGATTCAGCACTAGGAGACTCCTCCCGATCATATTCAACTATTAAGCAGTGGGTTTCTGAATTTAAAATGGGTCGTGTGAGCACCTCTGACGAGCCTCGCTCAGGACGGCCCGTTGAAGTCGCAACGTCAGAGATGATTGAAAAAATCCATAAAATAGTGTTGGAAGACCGCAGGTTGAAAGTGCATGAGACAGCTGAGACCTGTAGGATGTCAGCTGAACGTGTGCGAAATATTTTGCACAACCATTTGAACATGGAAAATCTGTGTGCAAGGTGGGTGCCGCGTTTGCTAACGCTCGACCAAAAACTGCTTCGAAAAACTATTTCTACCGACAATTTGGCGCTGTATAGGCGTAATCCAAACGAATTTTTGCGTCGATTCATAACTGTTGATGAGACATGGGTCCACCACTACACTCCTGAAAATAAAGAACAGTCAAAACAGTGGGTTGGAAAAGGGGAACCAACCCCAAAGAAGGCAAAAACAATTTTATCGGCAAACAAGGGTATGGCTACTGTTTTTTGGGATGCGAGAGGAATTTATACATTGATTATCTTGAAAAGGGTAAGACTATCACTGGTCAATACTACGCAGAGTTATTGCAACGTTTGAAGCACGAGGTGCAAATTAAACGACCTCATTTGGCGAAGAAAAAAGTTTTGTTTCATCACGATAACGCACCTGCGTATTCGTCGATTGTTGCCATGTCCAAAATCCACGAATTGAAGTTTGAATTGATGCCGTATCCTCCCTACTTTCCAGACTCAGCCCCCAGTGACTATTACCTGTTTCCTAACCTCAAAAAATGGCTTGGCGGAAAAAGATTTAAGAGCAACGAAGAAGTTATCGAAGCTGTAAATCAGTATTTTGAGAAGCTTGACGAATCTACGTTTAAAACTGGTATAACTAAACTAGAACACCGTTATGAGAAATGTATCAGTGTCACGTCCGGAGGGGACGTGGGCATATAAAGTGTGGTTCCCTCTTTCTTGCCTACGCCTAGCGCAATAGCACGGGATGAGGGTAAAAAGAGGATGTGCTGGAGGAAGGAAGGATTTTTATGGAATTTATGGAAATAATCCGATTATTTGGAAATGACTCGTTTCTAATTAACAGTTGATTTATTGAAATCGGCCAATTTGGCTAATTCTATTAACGCTCGAGTACAAAGAGTGTAAAAATGTGGTTCGCTTACATTGATGATTTCGTTCGGTGTCGACCCTGTCGTTCAGGTAGCGGGTGTCGGTCGTAAAATGTAGGGCCTTCGGTAATGGGCCAGATGCAGTTACAGATGGTATCGGTGGCACGCGTACAATTTTCGAGTACACTGATTCTTTTCTAGGTTCGACGGTATGAACGCGACTAATTCGATTAAGGACTTTGAACGTAGATAGAAAATAAGGAGACCGTCGTGGACTGATAGACTTAAGACTACTGCAGACTGAAGATCACTACCGACTACTGTCGCGACTACAACTGTCCAATAAACTGCTGGGTTGCTCCCTTTATATGTGATTTCTTGGTCTCCCGAATTCATAGAGTGGGAGAGATAGAGTATTGACCTCAGTTAATTTGGAAATAGAAGTATCATACGTAACGAGCGCATGAACCTGTATCTGGTGGAAGGTTTTTGTGGAGGAGGGCGTATCTGCATTCTCCGCATACGAATTCGTTTCCTGTGCTGCTTAATTTTACGATCGGGCCGCTGGGAGTTGTCCGGGGCCTTACTGAGATTCATTTGTATGTTGGTTGTATGCAATTTAGAGAGAACGTGGGGACGCATTCATGGATTCTTATGCAGAGGTCATACGAGTCTATTTTTGTGACCAGATTTCTATCGGGGAAAGCGTAGCGGTTAGGCGCTACGTGATCCTTCCATATGCATATCCCTTTTTGATACTTCTTAATTTTATGACCGGATTGATGGAAACCTTCCCGGGCCTGCCTGACGTTGCCCTAAAGGCGCGGTACGTGTTTTTGTTTTATGGCTTTTCTGAGAAGTCGCGCCCAGTGTCCGACACGGCCGTCGAATAGACAAAAAAGGGGAGGCCGCATGGAGAGAGTGCGCGACGCTCAGGTTCTATTAATGAGCGGTATCTTAACTATAGAGTACCTTTGAAAATATGTCGAGGAATGAGAATATTCTTATCGTGCTTATTTTGGTGCACGTGCTTTCGTAAGGGACCATGGGAGTCCTTGGTCACCTCAGAGTTCGATGTGCCTCCCGACGTGACATCAGTGTTGATGGAGGTTATGTTGAAAAATAAACCAAAAAAAAATGTTAAAACATCTTTTTTCTTGGTCAGGCCGGAAACTTTTCACCCCACCCTCGTATATAAAACCAACATTTGGAAATCAAGCAAAGCTCATGTACGCCGATACTGACAGGCTTTTGTATCACTTCACCGTTTCCGACATATATGCTTATTTGAAACGTGATCTGTATAGATTCGATACTTCCGATTATCCGGCTGACAACATATACGAAATACCACTAGCGAATAAAAAAGTTCTCGGCTTAATGAAAAATGAAATGAACGGTAAAGTAATGAAGGAATTCATTGGATTACGAGAAAAATTGTACGCTTTTAAAACTTTCGGTGAAAGTAGCGAAAAAAAGCGAGCCTAAGGTATTAAAGGAGCGACTCTGAAAACCATTAAATTCGACGATTATAAAAAATGTTTGCTGGAACATGAAGATACCATATGGTTATAAAAAATAAAAATAAACATTCGATATATTTTGATTGTGCTTTATTTGAAAAAAAAAACCTTTACAAATCCTCCTCTGCTAGCAGTTCATTTCCACGTTTTCGCAAGATATTTTTCACAAGGTAAACATCCGGATTTCTGGCTGGAGTAAGTTCTTCCTGATAGAAATCACCTTCAATCGACTGACCCTCATAATCCGTGAGCTTGTACGTTACAGGGTAGGTATTTCGTATCACGTTTATGGTAAATATTTCAGTCATTCAATCTGATGTATAACCTTTCTCAAAAAACATATTTGTACTTGCTGATTCGAACTTTATCTCCAATTTTAAACGTTATTTTCCACGTACGATTGACATGATAATTTCCATAAATATCGAGAAGAATCTTTTTCTCATTCTTAGCGGTGGCATCCTTCGGCTTCATGAGAAAAAATTGTACGCATACAGATGAAAAATCGCGGCAGCTTTACTTGCTGGGCGTCTTATCATCTACAACTCAATCTTTGTTACAAGCTTTATATTTTTGGCTGCGATTATTTTCAAGAATCTTGGAATAATAAGTCTTGTCCAAGTATTTTTTATGTGAAAAATTACTAAATTATGTAAAAATTCAAGAAATTTATTCATCTTGTTTAAATAATTCTTTCAAAACTTACGACGATTTGCAAAAATATTAGAATAATAAGTCTTGTCCAAGTATTTTTAAAGAAATTAATCCATTTTATTTGAAGAATTATTTCAAAACTTACGACGTTTTCAAAAATCTTGTAATGATATGTCTTGTTCAAGTATATTCTCATCGTCATGATGTCCAAATATTTTTAAAGAAATTTATTTATTTTATTTTAATAATTATTTCAAAACTTACGACGCTTTCAAAAATCGTGTAATAATAAGTCTTACGGCGATTTTCAAAAATCTGGGAATGATACGTCTTGTCCAAGTATGTTTTCATCGTCACGATGATCGTAAAACTTATTATTACAAAATTTTTGAAAGCGTCGTAAGTTTTGAAAAAATTATTTAAATAAAATGAATAAATTTCTTGAATTTTTGTAATTATTCATATAAAAACTACTTTTTTATAACAAAAATACTTTTCTCATATAAAAAAATACTTGGACAAGACTTATTATTCCAAGATTTTTGAAAATAATCGCAAGTTAAAATATAAAGCTATCGTACTTTTGGAGAAGTCTGTAGATGAACATCGCAAGTCACCCAATACCTGCGGCCATAGCGACGAGAGAAGAAAGCGTATGCATACAGATCAAAGATCGCAGCAGCTTTACTCACTAGTCACTGACATAATGATTGTTATGATGACGTTGGAGATGTAACATTCCGGTCCACCAAAGCGCTTTTATACGTCTATATGCTTATGTCTTCAACATCAGAGAAAGAAAGAGCGATGTGATAGGAGAATTAAATTGCATCATTCACTTCTAAGTATTAAACGCAAGATCGAGGTGTGTCTTGTAACAAAGATTGAGTTGTAGAGGATAAGACGCCCAGCAAGTAAAGCTGCCACGATCTTTCATCTGTATGCATACAATTTTTTCTCATGAAGCCGAAGGATGCCACGGCTGAGAATGAGAAAAAGATTCTTCGCGATATTTATAGAAATTATCGTGTCAATCGTACGCGGAAAATAACGTTTAAAATTGGAGATAATGTTCGAATCAGCAAGTACAAATATGTTGTTTTGAGAAAGGTTATACATCAGATTGAACGACTGAAATTTTTACCATAAACGTGATACGAAATACCTACTTTGTAACGTACAAGCTCACGGATTATGAGGGTCAGTCGATTGAAGGTGATTTCTATCAGGAAGAACTTACTCCAGCCAGAAATCCGGATGTTTATCTTGTGGAAAATATCGTGCGAAAACGTGGAAATCAACTGTTAGCAGAGGACGATTTGTAAAGTTTTTTTTTTTTCAAATAGAGGACAATCAAAATATATCAAATGTTTTTTTATTTTTTATAACCAAACGGTACAGTATCCATAGTGTCAAGTAAAATAATTCGCTTATCATCTAGCCAACTTAATGCTGTTTTTTTTCTGTTTTATCTTATGAGCTTTGTGTTTTTTACTTTGAATTAAATATTGATATTTCACTGAATCTTCATGTTCTAGCAAACATTTTTTATAATCGTCGAATTTAATGGTTTTCAGAGTCGCTCCTTTAATACCTTAGGCTCGATTTTTTTCGCTACTTTCACCGAAAGTTTTAAAAGCGTACAATTTTGCTCGTAATCCAATGAATTCCTCAATTATTTTACCGTTCATTTCATCTTTCATTAAGCCGAGAACATTCTTAATCGCCAGTGGTAATCCGTATATGTTGTCAGCCGGATAATCGAAAGTATCGAATCTATGCAGATCGCGTTTCAAATGAGCATATATATCGGAAACGGTGAAGTGATACAAAAGGCTGTCAGTATCGGTGTACATGAGCTTTGCTTGATTTCCAAATGTTCGTTTTATATAATGATAGTGGAAGACGTCGTAGTATGTTTTTGCGAGATCGAGAATAGAAAATCCAACGTAAATGGGTTTATTGAAGTGTACTTTGACACGATTCATTTCAATTATCACAATATCATTATCAAATACGGTGCAGCTATGGAAGTTCGGTTTCGCAATGAGAGCTTTCGCACCGTACCTACCTTCCCACTTTGTCACGAGTTTGACGTCTTTCTGTTTTCTCACATTTTCCATCGTTTTTCCAAATACCGCATTATTCATTAGTTTAAAAATGTTTTTTTCCATACTCATTGTTCGACTCTTTCTTTAATTCAGTGTTCAGATCAATGTATGTTTTGACCCATGGGGCTTGTTTAAACTTTTATACTCTATAAATTTAGTTCAACTTCATTTCCAGATTCAAATATTGCTTTAGATTTATATAATGAATATTATACTTATTTTTTGGATAAAGTGTCGTCATCAATTTTTAATTTTTACTGCCAGGTGGTATATATTGCTCGGGACAAATGGGAAGATCTTTAGGTGATTCGAAAAGTTTCGCAGAATACTCCTAATCGACTTCAACGATATACCCTGTAGGAGAATCGCCAGGAACTGTGCGGACATCTATCGGCTCGTGCTCCCATTCGAAAGAGCTAACCGGCAGGTACTGGTTCATAGCTGCTCCGTATAAATTGTTAATATCAAAGTACATTAAGTATGTTTCCTCTTTGCTTGAATCATAATCTTCACCCATGTATCTATTGTTTGCTTGAGCATGTCGGTTTGGTCACTGCGATACGCCACCTCGTATACCTTTTTCGACAAATAGAAGCATTTCCGGATCGGTGAGAAGCTCGAGTTCTACACCGGTACATTTGAGCATTGCATCAAAAGCAAGTCCCGGAGCGGTGAAATAATGCACAGGATCCACCGTGTAAGTCGAAGAGCAGTTGCGTCGAAAATTCTCAAATATATCCGCCAATAGTAGGACATCAGTTTTTAAATATAAATCTCAATATTCACCTAATGAGGTTATGTGAAATGAACGCTAAACTTTATTGGCATGCTCGTAGTCTTGTTCTGAAATATCTTCATTAGTTAATTTTGAATGAAAATCTCCTGTTGATGGTAACTGCTCTTCATTGAGTTTTATCCAATCATCAACGTACTCGTAGGGAAAGGCACCCTTCCTCGTAAGCAACTGGAATTCCTCCACACTGTCACAATATTTACGTGTGATTGATTTATCACTATTGTCCAAGTACGATGCTAGTTTTTCGAGACTACTTGCCATAAACCTGAACGAGTCGATGAAACGTAAATTTACATTTGTACCTTCAACGTATTTCGTAAATGAAATACGTTGGTCTTTACGGGGGTATCTCTCCTGGTTTACGGGGAGAAGTTTTACTGTACCGATGAATTGTGTTGCCAATGCTTTTATTAAAAAATGTGAATCGTAGCCCGGAAGATTGTGAAAGACTACGGGGATACTGTGGGATTTCGTATCACTCAAATTACACCTCTGATGCGCGGCACCACGAAATTTACCTGCGAAATGGCAATGATCGCGGTGTTTCACATCGGTTGCAGTAAACGGTTGTTCACAGATATAACACTTTATAGCATTATAATATGTTGTTTTTCTTCAGAAATGAGTGGAGTCATCGGCACAATATTGACCAAATGAGAATCGACTGTTTTTGCGATTTTATGCAATCGGTCGATGAACCACTCGATACAATCGGGTCCTCGTTTCAATGCGAATGTGGAAAGGGAATCGTTGAAGGCACATTGCAAATAATACGCTGCACGGTGTGGGACGTGCTTTTGACACTCATCGCCGGTTGGTTTGAGAAGGCTTTCGAGGTCTGCGTACACGACAAACGGCACATCTTCTTTGTACCGAACATTTTTGAAATTCAACATTTTGTTTCCGTCGCTCGGTACAATCATTTTCGTTTTGTTCATGCTTATGCAATCATGTTTGTGATTTTCGAAAGAATTTTGAAGTTTAAAACGATTCAAGCAATTATCCAAAAACGAGGTATGATGATCACATTTTGTTACTTGGGTACTTAGCAAACGCGACGGATTGCGGATGTAAGCAAAGTGGTAGACTGGTTGGAAGTTGTTTACCCCATCTATGTCCATACGAATATTCCCCTCCACTATAAGGAGGTGTATAGTAGGCCTATCCGACTTATTTTTACTTATGTAGAGCGGAACTATTTCACTTTTTCTACCAACCACAATATACACGTACTTTAGCATTGTTTTGAAGTAGGGGTAAGAACTTGTGCGATCAACGTTATCATTTGCCGGATGGAGTGCTGCTGTCACAGCCCACAAGAAACAGAACTTATCTTTGTTTTTTATATTCACAACAGCCGTCTTCCCCCGTATACCCTGCGGAAGATCGACATATGTTCAGAAGCCTCCACGCAGTGGCAATTAGTGGTTGATGTTGACCGTCAAGTTGATGATTGCACGCATCGACCAGCCAGAATCGCATTCTTGAAACTCTTCGACGTCAACCGGGAGACGATCCGTCACATTCTCGTCGAACCACTTCTCAACGTCCGTAGGTGCGAGAATCGCTTCGTTGCGTGTGCTGAAATATTTCGTTTCTTTAATCACTCCGTCGTTCTTCATCGTGGGAAATTTGCACGCCAACACGACGTTCGCCTTCAAATTTCCGTCCAGCATCCTTGTGGACGAGATTCACCACTGCGCCAGTTGGTATGCGATTTTGAAACGTGGACCCCAAATGTACCCAACGAACGCGATCGGATATTTTGCCGCGTACACCAATGGTTCCGCCTGCTCGTTGATGAGCCCGAAATTTTTCACTCAGAGATTTGAGCAGGGAGACGGTTGTTTGAATTCTCGTTTTTTCACCACTCGATAAACCTGGCGTTTTCAGGATTTTGTTGAGGAGTCTGATATTCCGAGCCTGATAGTTAGACCATTTTTCCACTTCTTCCGTGGATGCACTTTCCAATAATTTGTAAGCATCTTCCATGATGCTTATCAATTTCAAACACTTCTTCGACCCCATTTTTGTTGTTGTTGGTAATATTCGAAAGGTCACACAATATGTTGCTCTGGACAATGCCGTTGTATGAATGATCGCGCACTACTGCAGCGGCTGCATTTACAGTGCAAATCACTGCGCAATAAGTTACCTCCTTGTCGGCAATGTTTATAAAACACTACGTTGCATCCTTGTCTTTCTTTGGTGTATCCTGATATAGGGTGAATTCATCGTTGGTCTCGACATAAACAATTCCTAGAATTATGATGCAATGGCTGCGCAATAAGTAATCTGATATCCTTATCGCCACGAGTAAATTATTTTATCATAGATGTGATATGAACGATTCGCAGAATTATGACGCAATATTCGAATCGTGGTTCCCTTTGAGAATCGAATTACAACTAAAAAACTGCGCAGTTCGCAGGTAATCGAAAACGTGAACTGCGAAATTTGCAATGAAAGATCCTGAAATTTATTAAACCGCGCAACTCTCTTTAAATTACAGCCGCAATTCCGGGGAAACAAGGATTAAGTTATAGAATTTGTAACTGCACTCAGTGTTCTACATTATCCATCCTTTACTTCCAACTCTATATTACCGACATCTAGCAGAACCTTCGATGGGTGATGTCATCATATAACTTTCGAGAACATCAAATCCCCACCCCACCCCACCAAGCAGCATCTGAAATAATTTGATGCATTTTGTAAAATGCTCGAACAATCTATGTGAAGGGATCGGAGAAAAAAGAATGTAAGAATCGTGATGGAGGATGCATCGTTAATGTAGAACTTTTAGACTGCCCTTCGAGTCAAAAGTTGCATACCCCCCGTTGGATGTCCATATCACTTGAACCCTACAAAGTGTAATTGCGCTACGAAAAATGTACAAACGCTAAAAATTGAATCTTCGAACCTTATGACTGATTTTTTTCTCAATAAATCAATCTTAAACATAATACACGTTTTATGTTTCTTTTCAAAACTGTTGACGCCAGTGTGTTGAAGGTTTTGCGCATGCACGATATGAGAGAGAGAGGAGAGGTGTTAGTTGCGAAGATGACCGCGAGGCAAGCGAGGCCCTCGTATTTCCGCAATAAGCTCGTCAGTAGTCACCGATGAGCAGAGAGAGACACATGCGTATAGAGAAAAGCGAATCCTATTTCTTTTATATTTGATTTAATAAAATAAACGTTAATCCTCATTAATCCCGAGTTATCCCGTTATTCTAAATTTCGTATTAAAAGGTTATGGGCCCAGACCCGAACCTGCGGAAGATCGGGAAATACAAGCGCGAACACGAGGCCGGCCAGCGGCAGCCATCTTAGTTCGGTTGTTGTAAAGAAAAACGTGGCAGAAAGTAATCGAGTATGTCCGAAGACATTTCAGCTCGGAATATTACGAAATTTGACGGGACGAACTTTGAACAATGGAAGTTTCAAGTCTCGGCATTATTGATTGCCTACGGAAGAGTCGAAGTGGTGACCGGCGCGAGCCAAGACCGATGGAAATTGGCCAAGAATCACAAGCAAAAACGTGGGATAAGGAAGATGCACGAGCGAAAGTTGTGATCTCGACGTCGATCGATAATTCGCAGCTACTGCCGTTGCTGTCGTGTAAAACCTAGAAGGAAATGTGGGATACGCTGTTGAAAGTGCATGAACAAAAATCGACGCAAAATGTACTGCTCATGACGCAGAAATTTCATGAATATCGAATGGCGTCGTCTGACTCGGTAGTCCAGCATATCGCGAAGGTGACAAATATGGCCGCACAACTAAAAGACGTTGGGGAATCGGTTTCAAACGTAACGATAATCGCGAAAGTTCTCGCGAGTTTGTCATCGAAATACGCACCATTTTTGACTGCGTGGGACAGTGTTCAACCGGAAAGACAGACTTGATCATCTTCAAGAACGCTTAATTCGTAAAGAATCGCGTCTAACATCGAGTGACGAAGGTGCTAGTGCTTTTGCAGCTTTCCAAAAAACGCCGTAGCAAAAACGTAAACCAGGGCTGGAGGTCTATCAAAAGTGAAAGTGACAAGTCCAAAAAGGGTGAAAGTCGTTGCTATAAGTGCAAGGAAAGCGGACGCGTCATAAGAGACTGAAAGAGTACGAAGTGGGTGAAACTGCGAAAAGGCGGGAAAGAAGCCACCGAAACACGTGATTGCGCGTTTGTAGCCGAGAGTTTCCGGGAAGTGCCGAAAGTCGCGGGAAAATCTAATGTCGAACTTCCGGCAGCGAGCATCCTCGATAAATGACGCGCGGCCGATGATAATGAAGTCTGGGCTGAAGGCGGAAAAGTGGCAGGAACGCGAACGATAAATATTCTCAAGTACGCGAACAATACGTGGGTGAAAGCTCACATCGAGAATGTTTTGTACGTACCGGAAGTTAAGAAAAATTCATTTTCGGAAGGAGTTCTCACTTCGTCGGGTCGTGAAGTGATGTTCAAAGACAAAGCGGTGCTAGTGAAGAACCATGAGAGAGTGATCGCGTCGGGAGTCAAAATGAGCAACAAAATGTATCGCATTTTTTTCCGACCGGACGCGAAGAGTGAAAAACGTGCAGAAGTGAACGTTTCGGCCGTCGATGTGAAATTGTGGCACGAGAGGTTAGGTCACCTGAACAAACGCGGAATGCAGGACTTAGTGAACAAAGGTCTTGTGCGTGGGGTGAAAAGAAATCAGAAAATTGATTTCTTCTGTGACTCGTGCCAACTCGGAAAATCGAGTAGATTGCCTTTTCGAAAATCTCGCGATCGTGAAGCTACCGTGTCAGGCGAAGTTTTTCACACGGACGTTTGTGGCCTGATGGCAACTCGAAATTCGGGCGGTGCGCGATTTATGTTGACATTCAAGGATGATGTATCCAACTACCGGATCGCGTACTTCCTGAGGCACAAAAGTGATGTGTTTGAAAATTTCAAGAAATTCGACAAAATGATCGAGGCCAAGTTTAAGGCCAAAATGAGAGTCTTGAGGTCGGACAACGGAACTGAGTTTCGCAACCGGGAGATGGACGACTACTTGGAGTCTCGGAGCATCGTGAGGGAGAATTTGGCACCGTATACGTCCGAACAAAATGGCCGCATCAACCGTGATAACCGTTTGATCATGGAAAATGCGCGAACGATGATTTTGGCACGAAACTTGAAGCCAAACCTGGGGGCGGAAGCGGCGAATACCGCTGTGTACTTGTTGAATCGTCGAAGTCCCTCGACAGAAACGATGGGAAAACCCCGTTTGAAAAGTGGGTTGGAAGAAGTGCGTGTGTTTGGATCAGAAGTGTTCGTACACGTTCCGAAACAGCTGACAACCAAACTGGAGCCCCGGCGAAAAAAATGATATCCGTCCGGGCACGATGGTGAATAAACAAACTACCGTGTGTATACCGCTCCTGAAACTGAAATGATCCTGAAACAAAAAGGGTCACGCTGTCGCGCGACGTAGTTTTCAACGAGTATCAAGCCAAGTCGAAGGACGAGGAAGCAGCGAAGAAGAAGGGTTGATTTTTCTCAAGGATCAACCGGAAATCTACAACCTCGACAGTGATGACAACGACGAAGAATTCCTGCCAGCTATGGAAGAAGAAGAGGGAGAAGAGGTGAGAGAAGCTGAAATACCCCGCCACCAGGAGACTCCACTAAGTACACGTCTCAATCTCAGAAATCAGGAGAATATCAAACCACCAAAAAAGTATGAAGTCAACATTACGCAATACGTCGAGCCGTTTTCCTATAAAGAAGCGTCAGAAGTCCGCAATCGAGGGAGCGGAGAAAAGCGATAAGTCAGAAGCTCGGCTGCCCATGAAGAAAAGGAAATCTGGGAGATTGTGAGAAGAAAACCGGGGTAAAAACAAAAGACTCCAAGTAGGTTTTCAAGCTTCTGAAAGACGAAAAGGTGAGGTGAGGATAAGGCACGATTGTGTGCTCGTGGCTTCATGCAGGAGTATAGGGTTCATTTCACCTAAACGTTTGCCCCAGTAGTTTGTTACGATTCTCTGAGGGTGTTGTCGGCTGTGATCGCGAGGAGAAGAGCGCGAGGCAAGCGCGGCGCTCGTATTTCCGCAATAAGCTTGTCAGTAGTCACCGATGAGCAGAAAGAGACACATGCGTATAGAAAGTAGTGAATCCTATTTCTTTAAATTTGAGTAATAAACTAAACGTTAATCCTCATTA